>RJWK010047915.1:0-17121 GCA_004363435.1 Platanista minor | reverse complement strand
AGAGGTCAGTAAACTATATACCCTGCGGGCCAAATGTGACCCATAGCCTGTTTTTGTTTAGCTCGTGAACTAAAAATGGTTTTTACATTTTTTAACAGTTGTGAAAAAATAGAAGAATTTGCAACAGAGACTGTATATAGCCTGCAAAACCTAAAATAATCCTATCTGGCCATTTGTAGAAAAATTTTGCCAACCCCTGACTTACAAGTCTGTTTCTGTTGTCTGTTTTTCCCTCTTGGTCCTGTTTCTTAATATGCCTGGAAATAATTTTGTAATGTTATTATTCATTTATTACAGCGTATTAAATCTAGTAAATATTTTTTAATTAAATTAAATTTTATTTTATTTATTTATTTATTTGCGGTACGTGGGCCTCTCACTGTTGCGGCCTCTCCCATTGCGGAGCACAGCCTCCGGATGTGCAGGCTCAGCGGCCATGGCTCACGGGCCCAGCCGCTCTGTGTCACGTGGGATCTTTCCGGACTGGGGCACGAACCCGTGTCCCCTGCGTCGGCAGGCGGACTCTCAGCCACTGCTGCGCCACCAGGGAAGCCCTATTTTATTTTATTTTTATTTATTTATTTATTTATTTACATCTTTATTGGAGTATAATTGCTTTACAATGGTGTTAGTTTCTGCTTTATAACAAAGTGAATCAATTACACATATACATATGTTCCCATATCTCCTCCCTATTGCGCCTCCCTCCCTCCCACCCTCCCTATTCCGGCCATCATCAAAAAATCTAGAAACAATAAATGCTGGAGAGGGTGTGGAGAAAAGGGAACACTCTTGCACTGCTGGTGGGAATGTGAATTGGTACAGACACTATGGAGAACAGTATGGAGGTTCCTTAAAAAACTGCAAATAGAACTACCATATGACCCAGCAATCCCACTACTGGGCATATACCCTGAGAAAACCATAATTCAAAGAGTCATGTACCAAAATGTTCATTGCAGCTCTATTTACAGTAGCCAGGAGATGGAAACAACCTAAGTGTCCATCATCAGATGAATGGATAAAGAAGATGTGGCACATATATACAATGGAATATTACTCAGCCATAAAAAGAAACGAAATGGAGTTATTTGTAGTGAGGTAGATGGACCTAGAGTCTGTCACACAGAGTGAAGTAAGTCAGAAAGAGAGAAACAAATACCGTATGCTAACACATATATATGGAATCTAAGAAACAATGAAATGTCGTGAAGAACCTATTTTATTTTTTTAATTGAAGTATAGTTGATTTACAATGTTGTGTTAGTTTCAGGTATATAGCAATAGTAAAGATTTTTTTTTGAGGTATCACATGCAAACAGTAAAGTTCACTCACAAATCTTAAATGCATAGCATAATGAATTTTTAATTATTCATACATTCACCTAATCATAATGTAAATCAGTATATAAAACATTTACAGCATCCCAAAAGACACCCTTGAGCTCCCTCAAATATATACTCCCTGACAAAGATAGCCACTCTTCTGACTTTTTTTTTTTTTTTTTTTTTTTTGTGGTACGCGGGCCTCTCACTGTTGTGGCTTCTCCCATGGCGGAGCACAGGCTCCGGACGCGCAGGCTCAGCGACCATGGCTCACAGGCCCAGCCACTCCGTGGCATGTGGGATCTTCCCGGACGGGGGCACGAACCCATGTCCCCTGTATCGGCAGGCAGACTGTCAACCACTGCGCCACCAGGGAAGCCCTCTTCTGACTTTTAATGCCATAGATTCCTTTTGCTTGTTCTTAAACTTTATGTAAATGGAATTATACTATATTTCTTGTTTTGTGTTCAGCTTTTTTCAATATCGTTTCTATGTCGTATTCCATTGTGTGAATGTTCCGTGGTTTATCCCTTCTGGAGTTGATGGACCTCTGGGTTTTCTCTCTTATATTTTAGACCTGTAATCTATCTGAATTGTTATATGTCAAGTGTCATGTTTTTCCACAAGTATATCCTATTGACCCTAGGTCACTAGTACATATAACTGTCCTTTCCGCACTGCGTTTTGATGTGCCTTTGTTATGAATCAGGTGGCCGTTTATGTGAGAGTCTGTTCCTGGGATCTCTATTCTGTTTTGTGGTCTGTTTATCTGCCCTGTCGTTACCACCCTGTCATGATGACTGAACCTTTTTCCTTAATGTAAGACCACAGAGTCTAACAGAATAATTGTGGGGCTCAGAGTTCCATTTCTTCAGGGATTATATGTGGTTAGAATTCTGACACCAGATAAGTCAAGTATACTGAAGAAAGAATTCATATTTTAGGCAAAAGATTTATTTGATATTTGCTATACCCCCTCCTCCTCATTGTTCTGTGCACTTCAGAGTATGTTGCTACTTTGGTGCTATTAACGCTCCTCACGGCTCTCATGCTCTTTTTTTCCCCAGCTAGCTTCCCCCAAACTTCCCACTCCAGCTGAAAAAAAAGATGTACTATATAAAGTCTCTGATGATGAAAAAAAATTCTTTAAAGTGAATTTATTAACTTGAACTCCCAACAGATAAAAAAATATTTCGTTTTGATTTGGTTCTGGCTTTCAGTTTTTCCTGTAAGTGATGGAGTGTAATGTTTCTTTCAATTTTTATCCTTCAGTATTGTTGGGTTTTTTTTTTTTTTTAATCATGAGCACCTATTAAATTAAAATTTTTTTCTTAATTATATTTTAAAGGGCATTTTAATAAAAACAAAACTTAAGGGTATTCTCTCATAGAATAGAGATGAAATATAGAAAAAAAAGTGATATATGGCTTGCAGGTTAGAGATGAATGGGAGA
Source organism: Platanista minor (assembly GCA_004363435.1). Lineage (NCBI taxonomy): Eukaryota > Metazoa > Chordata > Mammalia > Artiodactyla > Platanistidae > Platanista > Platanista minor. Next base: position 14,342 of record RJWK010047915.1, on the reverse strand, counting down.
ATAAATTTTTATTCCAATTGGTTATTAAGTGACTAACTGTCCAAAGTGATTTTTAAAGATTTAAACATATCTATAGAAAAATTTTCCTCCTTGAGAAAAAAAGAAGGAAACTGATGCTTGGGGTGGAGAGAGGTTGAGGGGAGCAAGACCCTGGTGCCAAGTTCACAGAAGCCTCAGTTCTTCTTTTAAAGTCATGAGCCAAAATCTACTTATAAGGACACATCTTTTTTTCTTTTTCTTTTTGGCCATACGGCATGTGGGATCTTAGTTCCCCGACCAGGGATCAAACCCGCGCCCTCTGAATTGGAAGTGCGGAGTCAACCACTGGACCACCAGCGAAGTCCCCTTCTATTTCTTCTTCCTCCTCTTCTTTTTTTTTTTTTTTGCAGTACGCGGGCCTCTCACTGTTGTGGCCTCTGCCGTTGCGGAGCACAGGCTCCAGACGCTCAGGCTCAGCAGCCATGGCTCACGGGCCCAGCCTGTCCGCGGCACGTGGGATCTTCCCGGACCGGGGCACGAACCTGTGTCCCCTGCATCGGCAGGCGGACTCTCAACCACTGCGCCACCAGGGAAGCCCTTTTTTTTTTTTTTTTTTTTTTTTTTTTTAGGACACATCTTTTCCTTCTAAATATACAGCTGTGTAGAAGGACAGCAATCTCTGGTAATCTTAGAGTCATCATAACATATATTGCATTTACCAAGATAAATATTTTGCCCCAACATCTAGATGAGGGAAAAATCAGTGAAGAGAGCTCATAAAACAGAAATGGTGTAGGTTTTTTCTGGGATGGTTGTACTAGATAACAGTTCTTTATTATTAATAAATAATAGATTCATGATTATCATAATTAATGATAAATTCATAAAATATGCTTACATTTATTAGATGCTTCCTAGCTACCAGAAGTCATGCCAAGTCCCTTATGTAATTATGTCATTGAACCATCTCAGCAATGGGAGTAAGTATTATTTTTACCCCAGCTTTACAGACAGTGAAGTCAACACTTGGCTTAAAGAGGTTAAAAAATTTGTCCGAGCTTCTGGCTTCAGCAGCCTGACCTCAGGCATCATGTACTTTTTCATTATATCTCTGAGATTCACTTTCAACTTTTCTGTGTCACTAAACTCCTTCAATTTTTGCAAACAGTAGTTGATCCTAATAATAATCCTATTCTGTATTTCAATATCTTGTTACATTATATAAAGCTTTAAAAGCAACTGTTTGGCACTTGAACTGGAGCTAGTGAAAGAAATGAATGAAGTTAGCATTCTTTTTGCAAATGCTGCTCATCACTAAACGGTGGTCCATTCTTTTAATATAGCGAAAATACATAGAAATGTTTTGCCTATTATAAACAAATGTGGCAGCAGTCCACCTGTTGGAGGAGTCCACATTTGTAGGGACCACGGTGACTCAGCACTTGCTGGGAAAGCAGGCACTACTTGTAAGAACAAGAGTGATGACAGAGTTTTCTAACAAATAAGTCACATCATCTTGAATAATCTATTGGTAATACATTTAAAAAAGAGAATTAAGCCAAAGCCTAATTTTCATCAGCACATTTGATGTAAAATCATCCAAGCACCTCTCCCAGTGGTCCTTCTCACCGGACCACCCCATCCTCAGTGAGCGCCCCCTCTGCCCTGCAGGAGCTGCCTCATGAGCGTGGAGCCCGCCATCAGCACCCGACACCTCCCTTACCAGAGCTTCCAGCTCTTCGGCTTCGACTTCATGGTGGATGAGGAGCTGAAGGTCTGGCTCATTGAAGTCAACGGCGCCCCTGCTTGTGCTCAGTAAGCCTGAACACCACTGGGTTTTTGTCTGTTTGCTTTTATCTAAAATGCGATTTACTGCATTTCATGCAGTTTGAAGTCCGTGCAGCAAAGGAGACTAGCACAATGTTTAATGCATTTAAAAATAAAATTAAATTAAAAATGGTGGGTGGGAGGCAAATACACAAAGTCCTAGTCTCCTTGAGTCCCTGGTAGAGAAGGGTTTGGGTTAAAACACGTGGGACGTTAGTTCTGCAGGGGGCGTAGTCTGTCTTGGCAAGGTGGTGAGCTCCTGTTACCTGGGTGTCCAACCACTGACCCTTTGAGCGCCATCAGAGAGGATGTACCAGGGACGGGAGGGCTTTGGTAGGACCCCAGCCAGCAGGGGGCTTTGCTGAGTCATTTCTTATCCCTTTTCCTCCCTGTATGTGTTGAGCACTTAGCACCTGTGGGGTGGTGGATGCCGTGAGAGTTCTAAACAAAGCTAGTAATACCAGCAGAGACCCTCTCCTGTGACAAGGTGATGAGTCAGCTGCGTCCTGTGAGTCAGGGAGAAAGTGATGACCAAGCAGTTTAGAGGCTCCCTGGGCAGGAAGTGGTCTGAGAAGTTACCACGGACATGGTGGAGCTGAGGCTGGGGTGTAAGAGGAGAGTGTCATGTGTGCTAAGGGGGAGGGAACCCAGAATCCAGTGGGACCTTGCTCTGGGCCAGGCTCTAGGGGAGACGCACAGATGAACAGACCCTGCCCTCGGGGAACTCCTGTTCCTCCTGGGAGGAGCCTGGCTGCAGCATGGCATGAGTGTCCGGGGCTGAGGAAAGGTGAGGGTGAAGAGGTGAGTTGGGGCCCCACTGTGGGAGGCCTTACGTGTAAGGGAGTCATTTGGACTTCATCCTCAAAGGCTGTTGGTTCTTCTGAGGATCCACATTCATTAGTGTCAAGACCCTTTCACCGTTCCCCACGTCCAGGTCTTAGAGAAATTGAGGTGATCTGACGGCGTAGGAAAAAGGCCTGCACCTCCAAGGGGCAGTGTTAACACATAAGCAGTTCTGTCACCTGCCTCCTGCTTCGTGGCTGTGCCCTGGCAGGTGGGATTCCGTCTCATTCATCCGTGCCTGCAGCTAACAAATACCTGTTAGATACCCCTAACCCGCCAGGCCCCGGACTGGGCTGTGGGTCACAGTCGTGAGCAGAGACCCAGGCCCTGCCCTCAGTGGAGGGACACTGGCGAGACAAAGGACAAGACAAATATAGATTACAAACTGGGACACACCCTCTCTTAGGGTAAAAGATGTTAGAAGGTAATATAATTGAGCAAAAAGTCCCCTTGGGAGGTGATGTTTGGAACCGAGATCTGAAGGAGACCAGGGGTGGAGGACAGCAGAATGTTTCACATTCTCCCTTCACCAAGTCCACGGGGTGTCCGTCTTCTCCTGTCCTTCCTGTCAGAGGTTTGTCCCTTCCTTGTGCTCTGGACCCTATCCCCTCCGTTCAGGCAAGAGGACGGGGTGAGGATGCCTTCCTCATCTGCTTTCTCCCTCTTTGCTGCATCGCTCCCTGCAGCATGTGGTGCTCAGCAGATTTCCCCTCAGCGATTAAGAAAAGCCCTCCTCTGATGCCCCACCGTGCTCCCGGGACCACCCCCTCCCTGTTCCCTTCACAGCCACACTTCTGGAGAAGCCACGTATGCACACACTGTCTCCTTGTCCTCAGTCCGCATCCACGCTCTGGTCCACTCCAGGCTGCCTTCCTTCCATCCCAGCTGCTGCACAGAAACTGTTCTTTCCAGGTCCCCAGCCAAGTCCATATTGCACTCCAGGATTTTAAAACCAGCAAATAAGGTCGCAGACCGGAGTTGCAGGCCAGTATCTGCACCTGCTGCACCTGTCTTCCCGGCGTCCTGCAAGGATGTGTGTGGATGTCCAGTAGGCGCCCCACCCGGCCAGAGCCGCCCATCTTACTGAATGTCCAGCCCCCCTCTTTCGGGGTGCTGAGCCCGAAACCCGAGCGAGACCCTGCCCCCTCCTTTCCATTACCCTCAGGTTCTGTCCATCGGGGCCTGGCCAGTTCTGCTTCCAGCCTCGCCAGCCCTCTTCTCCCCCCGCCTGCTGCCCTCGCTCTCCCAAACCTCGCCCCCCATCTTTGCTTTTGCCAAGAGCCTGCTAACTGGGTCTCCGCGCCTGCTCTTGCCCCAGTGGACTCCGTTCTCCCCTGAGCAGCCAGAGTGATAAACGGAAGCCAGGCCCTGCTGTTCTCTAGCCTTCCCCCTGTGCCTGGGACCGAAACCTGACTCCCCTCCACCTGCAGGGCTACTGCCCCGCCTACCTCTTCAGCCTCACCCAGAGCATTGTTGGTTTCCCAGATGATGCTTACCTGCTGTGGGGCCTTTGGCTTTGCTCTGACCCTCCCCCGCAACCCAGTCTTACCAACTCTGCTCCTACTCTGTCAAAATGGCATCTCCAGGAAGCCTTCCCTGAATAATCCCATCTTTTTTTTTTTTTATTTTGCGGTACGCGGGCCTCTCAGTGCCGTGGCCTCTCCCGTTGCAGAGCACAGGCTCCTGATGCGCAGCCTCAGCAGCCACGGCTCACGGGCACAGCTGCTCCGCGGCATGTGGGATCTTCCCGGACCGGGGCACGAACCCGCCTCCCCTGCATCGGCAGGCGGACTCTCAACTGCTGCGCCACCAGGGAAGCCCCCGATCCCATCTTTTTTTAAAAATTTATTTTATTGAAGTATAGTCGATTTACAATGTTGTGTTAATTTCTGCTGTGCAGCAGAGTGATTCAGTTATACATATATAGACATTCTTTCTCCTGTTCTTTTCCATTATGGTTTATCACAGGATATTGAATATAGTTCCCTGTGCTCTACAGTAGGACCTTGTTGTTTATGCATCCTGTATATACCAGTTTGCATCTGCTAACCCCAAACTCCCAATCCATCCCTCCCTCCCCCCTCCCCTTGGCAACCACAAGTCTTGAACAGTCTTTGATTTTTCTCCAGCCAGAGCCTTTGTAGTTTACTTCATTACACTAATTGCTGTCAAATCGACCCATTTTTGTTTTCTGTACAGAATGTGTGCACCGTGAGGGCAGTAGCCTTGTTTTTCTTGTTCTCCTTGGGGTCCCAGCACGTAGCACCATGCCTGGCACATCCTAGTCTGCAAATAGTAGTTGGATGGACATAGTGTGTGTTCCTGGTTAACACTCTTACTCACCTGACTCAGTAATTGCTTAGGTTTTATTTACATAGGGACATCTTTCTATCTTCCTAATACTCCCTAATGACATTGGTGCTTCAATGCGTAGAATTTATTTATCAGTAGGCCCAAACTTACACATCAGCCAGGATGGGGTTTCAGGGAGCAGGGAGGTTCTGTTTGCTTACTGTGAAGAGCTTTGGGAATGTTTAAATGGCAGCTTTAAGTGTTTAAAGACAAGGATGCCATCATGTCTTGATGGTGAGTCAAGGACCAGAATCTAAAATGCAGTCAGGCATTCAAGTATACAAGCTAAGAAAGTAAATAAAGTAATCCCACTGTCTAGTGGGCGAAAGTGATTCTGTTTCAGTTTATTCCTGAAGCTTATGAGATGTTCACTAAGCATTTTTCCTCCAGGGTAGCTCTTTGATTCCAAGTGTAAATTATCCTAGGTCAAGATATAGATAATCTGGTGCAGGTCCTCATAACTGAACACTTTCCGTAGAGGTTGGACCCTTTATTTACCATTGCTCTTAAGGGCTTTGGCTCAAGGGTGGACCTCCAGTCTCTGGATTGGAAAAGGTGAATCTGCCTCTTTTGTTCTGCGTAAGGATTGAAGGCTAGGGAGGGCAGAGAAACAGCAACTTCTTAGTTCATTTGGAGTGTCGAGTAATGGCTTTGGCCTCTTTCCCCAACAGTAGTACCCACACACCTGGTGGAAACTCACCTGCTCTCTGAGGTGCTTTGCAGGATCAGGTCATGCTGGAGCCCAACAGAGAGAGGCCTCTGGTGATAAACCCCTGGGCATCAGGGTTCACTGTCTTCTCTGGGCTCCATCTCACAAGCTCCCACACAGCCACTCACTGTCTGTTGGATTCCCTTCATTCAGAGTCCTGATGCGAGCGGTGGGGTCCAGGGAAAGAGCGGGGATTTTAGGAACATGTAAAAATGAGTGTCCTCGAGGAGTCGACTGGAGGAGGGAGACAGACACTGCCCAGTTAATTATTATATGAATCATACTGTGTTACAGTTGCTGTAACAGAAAAGAAACACATTCCATCTTTTTTTTTTGGCCGAGCCTCATGGATTGTGGGATCTTAGTTCCCCGACCAGGGATTGAACCCAGGCCCTCGGCAGTGAAAGCGTGGAGTCCCAACCACTGGACCACTGGGAAAGTCCCTCAGATTCTATCTTTTAGGTTCATGATTTTGAGTGGGGAGTGTTCTTGGGTCCTTGCTTCCTAAAGTACGAACGGGGGGAGAGGGTCGATGGAGATGATGACATGATGGCATAGTCAAAGGAAAGTCTTTTTCTTTTCAAAATAAATAAATTTATTTATTTATTTATTTTTGGCTGTGTTGGGTCTTCGTTGCGGTGCACAGGCTTCTCATAGCAGTGGCTTCGCTTGTTGTGGAGCACGGGCTCTAGGTGCGTGGGCTTCAGTAGTTGTGGCACACGGGCTCAGTAGTTGTGGCTCGCGGGCTCTAGAGCACAGGCTCAGTAGTTGTGGTGCACGGGCTTAGTTGCTCTGCGGCATGTGGGATCCTCCTGGACCAGGGCTCGAACCCGTGTCCCCTGCATTGGCAGGTGGATTCTTAACCACTGCGCCACCAGGGAAGTCCCGGGAAGTCTTTATTCAGGAACCACAGTTTCCACTGTTGTGTACCTGTTAAAATAGGACTTACTCATCTTGCTGTATGAAAATGAGCAGGATGTTCAAAGGCCCACTCTTGCCTGTATGTCAGGTACCTCCTACACCAGAAATACCGAAGATATGAGTTGACCAGGTTGAAGCTGTGTCCTCCCCTCCCCCCAGTATCCCCTTTGGAAAATGCCTTCCCGAAGTAGCTAATGACAAGCATCACGAAACACCAAACATGTTGTATTTTGACGGTTGTGGCTCTTGGTGACTTGCCGAGTCCCAAGTTTAGTAGCCGCTATCACTCCCTTGCAGGCCTCCTGGTCACTATCCCTTCAGAAGTGGGAGGTTGAGTGGTGTGGCCACACCAAACTGTTGAAAATGGGACTTGATTCATAGACAGAAGGGGCAGAGGCTGGGGGACTGGGGAGAGGGGAGAGAGGGAAGAACAGACATCCAGCAGCAAAGATGAAGGTCAGCTGGCAGTTAGGACTTCCTGAGACAGAAAGCATGGCTTTGCATGAGCTTTCTTCCCAGAGGGCCTTACAAGAGGTTAGAACATACAAGTTCCAGCTTCAAGGGCAGTAGAAGGGGATGGGGGGTGGTGGGAGAAAGTTTCTGTAATGGGGAGGATGAAAGCAGAGATTTGCCATTGCATCAGGAGGGGTGGGAATTCAGTTGTGAAGATTTCCTACGTGATGGAGATTGGGACGTAGCATCTTCTGGAAATCAGGGCAGTAAAGACCTCTGTTTCTCTAGGTTGAGCTGGCCTGGGCTCCTACCCTTGGCTCCAGCCACCTGGATTCCAAATGTGTCTTGAGTGAGTTGGGAAGGCACATCAAACCTGGAGCATCATCCCAAATGTGGGTTTTCTCTTTGGACCATGCGTCTCTGGTTTTTCCCTGTGTTAGAGACAGTCCTGAGAGAGCTGGCTCTGGGGCCCCATGTGCTGCCATGTGAAACGGGCGAAAATCCTATAGGCAATAAGTGAGAGGGGAGCTAGAGGGCCTCATCGCTTCTCTGAAGAGACTGGATGGGAGGTTTTCCTCCTTAGCTTTTCTGCTATGGTGGTACCGTTGCCTCCGGCTGAAGTCCAGACCCCTGCACATGGCATCAGAACCTTGTATGGCCTGGCCCCTGCCTTGTCCCTAGCCTCACACTGCGATGGTCCAGTTCCCCAGATGCCCTGAGTTCTCTCTCCTCGGTGGGTACCACTCCTTCCATTTGCACTGCCCCTTTCCTCTCTCGCCCAAGTCTCTCTTTCTCCACCCCCCCCCCCGCCCCGCTTTTCTCTCCGCATCTCTCCCTCGTTCTTTGTGTCTGGCTCCCCCTCCCTCATCCTGTTTCCTATCCCTTCATCCATTCTCTGTCCGACGTGATTCCCTCTCCGGGTCTCGGCTGAGCTGTCACTCCAGGGAGTCTTTCCTGTAGGCCCCTCAGCCACACTGTGTGGGCACTTTCCCTGGGGAGAGCCTGTGCCTCCAGGTGTCCCCCCCGCTCCCCGAGACAGGCAAGACGGCCCCTGTCTTCCCTGCAGTTCAAGTCAGAGCAGGAGTCGTCTTGTCTGCTCACCTGCAAGACCTTCCAGAAATATCTGTTGAGTGGCTGCTTTCCCTTCCTGCAGTGCCTCCTGCAGGATTTGTATGGTCAGCAGACACCAGTCTTAGAAACGTGAGGTGGAATTTCTAGGGCACATCCTGGTGAAAAAAGCGTTGACTTTTCGCTTGCACTTTGATGAGCATCCTCAGTAATAGCTCTTTGAACCCATTTCAGGAAGCTCTATGCGGAGCTGTGCCAGGGCATTGTGGACATAGCCATCGCCAGCCTCTTCCCGCCCCCCGGCTCGGGGCAGCAGCCCTCCCAGCCGGCCGCCTTCATCAAGCTGTGACCGAGGGAGGTGCTCGAAGCTGCCTCGGAAGAAGCACGAGGGGGCGCTGCCCCCGGGGAAGGAGAAGTGTCCGAGTTGCTCGTCATCAAGCCAAACCGGAGGAAGAGAGACAACCCGCAGAGAGGTGCCGGAAGAAGAAAAGGCAGCTTCCCCGAGGAGTGGTTGTTTGCCCAGGGGTTCCCAGGTGGAGCTCTTGGCACTGCTACTGAGGTTCGAAAACTGCAGCAAATTTCGCCAAAGGGAGAGCAGAATATTCTTCTGAGGGGCAAAAACAGGGATGTGCTTATTTTATGTTCTCATCCTTTGAAAAATCTGATTTTTATCCTAAGGTAGTGCTGTGAGCAGCGCCTCTCCTGCCTGGGGTGGCAGCCATTGGATCTGGTTGGTGTCTGTCCACCTGCTGCAATAGTGCCTTAGCTCTGTGCCCAGCTACAGCCTCCTGTCTGGGGCAGGGGCGGGATGTGAGAGCACTTGGGAGGTTGCCAATGTGTCCCCCACTAGTCCCACAGGCATCTGGACAAGAGCGCACTGACTGTCCTGGGTGCTGGGCTCTGCGGACGCTGCCTCGCCATCAGGGGGCTTGCTTATCCTGGTCCTGATGGCATCTGGCTGGTCACTGGCCAGGGTTGGCGTGGGCTGGGCACCAAACAGCAAACGCTGCTCTCAGCCTGCTCTCTGCATGTTTTAGAAACCAAGCAGCAAGTTTGCTGCAAACCCGTAAGCATCCAATAAGCATGAGAGAGGAAAAAACACAACGTCCTGCTTTACTTAATAGTTGCGTTGGGGGGGGGGGTCTTTGAAATATGATTCTCAGTTCTCTTTGTTTTAATCAGAATTCTACATGCTCTTTGGCCAAGTTCCCTTTCGTTCTGTTTTTTTTTGGTATTTAACTTTCGTAAAAACCCTTCTAGGGGTTGGAAGAGGGTAGAATTTCCCTCCCCTCCACCCCAGGGGGCTCCTCCCCATTTTGTTTTTCTTGCTCTTCTAGAACCTTCTGTGGGAGCTGGACAGGCAGGTTTTGTTCCAGGGAAGGTTCTCCGTCTGCTGCGCCTCTCGACAGACATCACGGAGAGGCTCTGAATCAGTGTGCGTCTCGCCTGAGTGGGAGAGCCTCTTAAAATGGGGAAGATGTGGTTTCAGAGCAGCACTCAGCATCTCTTAAGTCAGCAGAGGTTAACGGTGTCCCGTTAGATGTTGTTTCTACTCACGGGATGGCCGAATTTTCTGCAGACTTCCCAGGAGGCCATGCCACTAGCGAGAGGAAGCCCCATATGCCATCTGTGTCCGCTGTAAGATGAGTGAACGGTGCACTGGGAATCACAGCAGACCCACTGAACAGGCTCCTTCCTCCCCAGGGCGCGGCGGGGTCTTCCCTGTGGCACGAGTGTGCTCCGTTATTCGTCTCTACTTGGCACGAGAAAACAGTTCTGCAGCCAGGGGAGGCTTTTTTTACAAAGAGAAGAAAAAGCAACACCTCAAACATGATGAGATGTGGGAGCTTACAGTGAAAAAAGGAATCATGATGGAAATGATTCAATGGATGCAGCAGTGCGTGTGGGATGTGAAAGTGTTATGTCCGGGCTGAAGTGGAGGAAGGGCCAGCTGGCTCGGCCCTCCCGGGTGTTTGGAATTACAAAATAAACGTGCGGGCGGTTACCCAGAATATATAGATAATGAAGTTTCCATCCAGAGCAAAATAAGACAGTGTTAAGGGAACTGTGAAGGCCCAGCACAGCTGATGGGTTAGTGCTGGGGGCTTCTGAGCAGATCATGGTGAGGTGCACACCTACGTAGAAAGTGTAGGGTGATGGGGAAAGCGTGGAGGTTTTTGTAGTGCTATCACATGCGAATGCAGATTTGTAATGATCTTTTGGACCTGAATTGCAGGGACATTCGAGAATTTTCTCTTACGGTGTCTCTTACTGTGACAGAGCTAAGAATCCAGGTGTAGGAAGTCTGTGGATCTTGATGGATTTTCTAAGAAACCTGAATCAATAGCAATATATGTGAAGGAAGGAAGGCTTTAAAGAGAAAATTCTGCTTCATTCCTCGCATGGTTTCAAATACCTATTTTATGCATTTATTTCTGATCAGGTGGAATGGTTGGCTCAGAACTGTTCCATATCCTTCCATGATATCCTTGACACAGGTGGTCATGCCTCGCCCCGAGTCAGTCTTCATACCTGTAGTCTGTGTTCGTGTCTCCAGTTGCTGGGGAAGGAGGTGGTGTTTTTTGGAGGTGTCGATTCTGATCTTGACTCTGTCGTTGGCTGCACAGCATCAGAGGACCCCGTGAACCTCTCTGTGCCTTAGCTTCTTATCTCATGGAAGAGCTTGTTGCCTGACCCAGGGACTACCTCAAGGGCATTTAGTGAGGACACATGAGATTAGGAAGGCTGGAGAACCTCTAGTACCAAGGTTCTCAATGCTGGCTATTTGCTGGAATCACTTGGGTAGCTTTTAAAGAATGTTAGTGTCCACACCTTCCCCCTCCCTCACCCCTGACCCATTAAGTCAGAACCTCAGGCATCAGCATGCTTTGCGATGCCTTGAACCACTGATTGAGGAGGAGGGACAAACACATTATTACCTTGGAAGAATCAGATAAGGTTTAGGGCTTTTTAAAAAATTCCTTTTAGGAGGCTAGGCATTCCTTTAAGAATGACCAGATGCTGACGTGATACAGCGAGTGCCGTCCAAGCAGGTTTTTCTTTGCTCCCCGTCACACCCTTTGGAAACTCAGCTGTGCTTTCATCTGCTTAAACAGTTTGTGAAGCCTTGTCAGCAAATATAAACGGACATGAATTTATAAATCTGCTAAATATGTGTTAAGATTATAAATGAATTATTGAGAGAAAATCCCCTTCCCTCCCTCTGGACTCCCGTGGTAACTATAAACTCCACTTCCCCAAGACGTGGAAGTGCTTCAGTGTCTGTCTGATGTAGTGGAGCAGGTGCTGGTGGACTTACCCGCTGACGTGATGTTTTACGAGTGCCTCAGGGTGATCATCCCAGACTTGGGACATCTGGTAGTGCTGGAAATGGGTGGGATCCGCAGGACTCGCAAGCAGCAGTGATGCTACAGAGGGTGTTGCCATTAAGAATTGAGGTTGTGTCAAGCAGGGGTGCATCCAGCCCTGCTGTGGGTGGTGGGGACTCTGCCAGAGAAGACTAGATGCCAGAATGGGTCCCCACAGCACATGGGTGCCATGGAGAAAACTATCTCTGATCCTGGACACAGAATCTGTACCTAAGAGGAAATGACTTCTGAAACAAGGCAATTTTATGAATGTTTAAAATGCCTGGAGCATTAAAGGAATCATATTTCAAGCATTTCTTTGCCCTTTGGTTCTGTCATCTTATTGTGAGTGTTGACTGTCCTAGGATATCACTGGTTATTTGAATGCATGATTCTGTTACCCAGAGGTAGGCATACTTTTTCTATAAAGTGCCAGGTAGTAAATATTCTAGGCTTTGCAAGCCAAACTGGTTCTCCTTTGTATATTCTTCTCTTTTTCCCCCCAACTGTTAAAAAATATTAAAACAAAGCCAAAAAAGCTTAGCACACAGGCCATACAAAAACAGGCACATATGTAGCCATTGTTTGCTGACCCCAGAATGCGACTCAATACGTAAGCCAACAGATTGTCCTTTGAAACTGTGATGAGCTGCTCCAGGGTGAAGCATTGAAACAATTTCAGCTGCCAAAACCCAGTCCATCTTGTCTCACATGTCATGTGTATTGCCTGAATCATGCTGCAGATTGTGAGGTGAGACCCCTGGTTGTGAAGGAGTTATGTGTGCTTTAAACATGGAAGTAGAGGAGCTTCTGAAGTGAGCTTCCTTCCCCAAATAGCTAGAAGTTCAAGAAGTCCTTACTAAGACTTCACTAAGGACTTCTATGTAAGTCCCCATCTTAGGGCTTATTTTATGTGACCTGTCTCAGAGTGTGCCCAGTGTGAGCAGCCTTTTCCCTAGGTGCACTTGTTAAAAATAATCAGCAGCAATTGTTTAACATCTCAACTTACTGAGATGGCTTTAGCAGCTGGAACAAAGAAGCTGCTGACCAAAACATTTAGAAGGGAAAGATGGGGAATGAGATGTCCATAAAACGTTTTGAAAAGTTTCAACATATTCCTAAAAATATGGACGGCCACACACAGGTGTAGGGCTGTGTACATGCCCAGGGGAGACCTGAATTCCCTCAGCTTTCACCTCTGTCTGACTAGGAGGATCTGCACAGCAGGAAGTGAAGACTAAGGCAGAGCTGTAAACTGCCTGCCTGAGCATGAAGGCATGCCCAACACACACACACACGCAGACACACACACACAGTCCTGTGACAATGACTGGGAGATGTACTAGTTCTAAGCATTTGAGGAAATCTCTGTTCAATCGTTAGTTGACCACTAAGCTAACTGAGCAGAGACTTCAGTGGCCACACACTAAAGAATACAAGCTTTACAGAATTAGTTCAGAAAAGTCACTAAATAAAGAACAACAACAAGAAACCCTGGAGAGGGAAGAGTGTCTGGTTTCCAAAGTCCCATCATATTATTAAAAGTTTCCAATTTTCTACACAAATTATTGGGACATGCAAACAAAAAAGAAAGTATGGCCCATAGAAGGAGCAGTCAATAGAAACCATACCTGAAGAAGCCCAGGTGTTGGACTTAACTACATAAAGACTTTAATTCAACTATTTAAAATACGTTTAAAGAACTAAAGGAGGGGCCTCCCTGGTGGCGCAGTGGTTGAGAGTCCGCCTGCCGATGCAGGGGACACGGGTTCGTGCCCCGGTCCGGGAAGATCCCACATGCCGCGGAGCAGCTGGGCCCGTGAGCCACGGCCGCTGAGCCTGCGCGTCCGGAGCCTGTGCTCCGCAACTGTCACCAGAGAGACAACATCATTAAAGAGAGAAATTGTTTTTTAAATAGAACAAAGAAATTTTGGCATTGAAAAGTACGATAATGCAAATGAAAAATTCAGTAGAGGTGTTCAAAAGCAGGTTTGAGCTGGCAAAAGAAGGAATCAGTGAATCTGAATTCAATTGAGATCATCCAGTCTGAGGAACAGAAAGAAAAAATGAATGAATAAAAAAATGAACAGAACTCCAGAAACACGTATGTACACCAACATATACGTAACAGGAATCCTAAAAGAAAGGAGGGAGAGAGAAGGGGGCAGAAAACAAATCGAAAGGAGTAGTGGTCAAAAACTTTCCCACTTTGATGAAAACAATTAAAATGCATCCAAGAGGTTCAATAAACTAAGTAGGATACATTCAGAGAGATCCACACCAAGACACATTAACCACTAAGAAAATAACTAAACATATAGTGAAAAGGACAAGGGAGCTAAAATGTTACCCTAGAAAATATGTATTTAACAAGAAAAGGCAGTAGTGAAGGGATGGGGAGGTAATAGGCATTTATAAGGCAAATAGCACAATGCAGACACAAATCCTACCTTATCAGTAATTTCATTTAAATGTAAATGAATTAAACACTGCAATCAAAAGGCAGAGATTGGCAACATGGATCAAAAAAAAAAAAACAAACCATGATCAAACTCTATGCTGTCTACAAGAGACACACTTTGATTCAAAGACACAAACAGGTGAAAGTAAAAGGATGGGAAAAAATATACCATGCAAGCAGTAACTCAAAGAGAGCATAGGTGGCCATACTAATATTAAACAAAATAGGCTTTAAGAAAAAAATTATTACAGGCAAAGAAAGACACTTTATAATAATAAAAAGATCAATCCATCAGGAGATATAACAATTATAAACAAATGCACCTAGCAACAGAGTCCCAAGATATATGAAGAAAAAACTG
>RJWK010047914.1:0-17127 GCA_004363435.1 Platanista minor | reverse complement strand
ACTAGGGATGTAATGGACAACATGATGACTATAGTTAACATTGTTCTGATGTTATATTTGAAAGTTGCCAAGAGAGTAAATGCTGAAAATTTTCATCACAAGAAATTTTTTTACCAATAAATAAATAAATAAATAAATAAATAAATGCACCTTCCTCTATAGAACTTCTTTCCCTCCATCAACAGAGTCAGATACAAATTGCCTTGGTAACAATACAGAGTAAATAGGAGCAAGGATCTGTACTGAGCAGACCTGGTTTCCAGTCCTAGCTCCATCACTGATTATTTGGTAAGATAATCACCCTGAGCTTCACATTCTTCATCTATATCAATGGAGATAATCATTGTCTTTCATTCATAAGGTTATTGAAAAGACTAAACTAAGGTAAATTACACAAAGTGCTGAGAAAAATGCCTAACAAACAGTTCTTCTTGATCACAGCTATTTTTATCAGAGATACAGCTATGGCAAATGTATACATTGTGTCCTTGTAGACCTACATCTAGGTTTATGACAATAAAACCACATCCATTTCATACTAGAGAATACTGAGAATTTGGTTCCAGGTAGAAGGACATATACCTAACTTAATCAGGAATATCAATGCATTTTTTTTTAATGAAAAGTACAAAGCACACCCTTGCTTTTTGTTATCTGATGTCTGATGACTACTCTTTATGGACCTGACTGAAATTGTTTTTAGCAGATTAAGAAACACCCTCTTTGCCTAGTATTTGAAAGTAGCTCTTTACAAACTGTATCTGATCAAAGCTACTCCATCCTCCTGGAGACCAGGGCTCCAACTCCTCATTTTAGAAAGGTACTTTCCACTGCTCCTCACAAAGGCAAGCAATGATGGCAAGGATTGACAGCTTTCATATGATGGCCATTTATTTTTTCTTTGCAAATTTCTCTTCTTGCCTTCCATATAGCACACTAACTGTTGGAACACATGGTTTTTACAAGGTTTTTCCTACCCAACGTTAAAAGCTTTTACATTTCTTTCACTAAACATAAACAAGTCAGGATGCCTAACAGATGAATCCTCAGTATAGGTCTCTTCACCAACTCGCTATATCAACAAAATTGTAGCAGATCAAGTGTACCATAAAAAGTTTTTAATTCTTTGCCTGATCCAACTATACCCCAGATGTTCCTAATGATCACCCCTAGGCTGACCTGCCTAGCTGTGGAGTGGATGATATTCTACAACTCTCCCTGCTAACAGGGAGGTTCTAGTAATTTTCTAGTCCCTACCTACCTACCTGGCATACATTTCCAATATATAATTTTAGATAAACAAAACCTACACGTTATATTTTATTATCCATCCCCAAAATCAATCTTTCAGATGAGGCCATAGTCCCCACCCTTCAGACTGTATTGAGAGTTCCTAGATTCACTAATAGTCCCTGACCTCAATACCTGCCCACCCCCACTTATCCACCAATAGAAGGAACTTGTAGCCCTAACTCTAATGCAAGTCTGTCTGCCTTTTATCAGTAGAAATATTTTTAGATTTAAGATATGTGTTTTAGGATGAGACTTCTATTTCTGCTTGGTTGTCTTATGGATTTATTTATATAATTGAGACTACTTTCCCTAGAAAGCTTCAGTATTAGTTTCATAGTAAGTGGAATTCAATTCCTTTAAGTACTTAATACATTTTGTCAATATTAGATGCAGAGTTTGTCCTTATATTACCCATTTTTTTCTTCTTGGTATGTTGGAACTATTTTTTTTTTCTTTTTTTAGTGGCAGAGTGTGTTTATTTGATTAGTGGCTAACAAGACATGAAAAAATATTGTCTTCTTCCAAGAACATAAAAAGAAACCATTTAGCAATCAGACATCACTTTCAGAACGCTGTGTACTGAATGCTGTTCAATATCTGAAATAAATAGTTCTTCTGTAAAAACTTACAACTATGGAAGTTATTAATATTCAGACACATGATGTTTCTTTTTCTTCAGTTTCTGGGATATTTCCAAGAGTGCTAATTCTTCATAAGGCCACTATTACGTTTTTGCATATTGTGAAACTACTAAGATTCTCAGTATCTCAAAAAAACATTGTAATCTGAGAATAAATAGGCATTTAAAAAGGAGAATGCTTATTACACTGCCATGAGGCCTCTGAGTACTCATTAAATATTAGTTCATGTTCAAAAAATTAAATAGGATGTAATTTTTCTCTGCATAAGAAAACCGCAAAGTAAAAGTTTGGTCATGCTTGAAACTAAAAGAGGAAATTTCAAAAATAAAGAATAAAGACCTTCTTCATAAAACTTAAATTGGTATTCTGTGATACCATAAAATACCATAGATGTAATTATGGTTGTGACATGATGTCAAAATATTTTATATGGAAAATGGATATTTTGAGAAATATAGGACTTGTTCTAAACTGGAAAACTTTATATATGTATATAATATTCTGATCACTTTAATTTTGCAATATTTATTTGGTGTAGGAGTAAGATTACCAATAACAACTGATCTATATAGATTCTATAAAATTATATGTTAGAAAATTCTCATTCCAATTGAACCTTAGCGCTAGAGAGACAGTTAACGTGACTTGCTTCTGTCATGATTTGTTGTTTATCTCAGAGATTGGTCATTGCAACTCAGTAACCACTCGGCCAGTGTTCACGTCCTCATTTTTCCTAAGAAATATGGTAAGGACCACAATACACACTGATTATATATAAAGTACAATTATATCTAAATATACACTATTGATATTTATGTAACTATCAGTCTAATATAATGTATTCTCATGGAGTACAAGGAACTGTTTGACATCTGTTATTCCCAGCGTGGTATTTACTGGGAAAGGAGTGACTGGAAATGACTTTAAGTATTAGGAGAGGCAGGACACAACTCTGAAAATGTTGCACACCTTTGTGATGAATGGGTATTTTCTTAGTGTTGGGTGCAAGGTTCTACATGTGCTATTTACATCACACTTGGTAGATGTGTTGTTTGAATAATCTATAAATTTAGTGCGTGTTATAGTGCTGTTGGTGGTACTCTAGACACTTATTTTCTTGATCTACTATTGGTTTCTGCTCACTTTTCAAGTCTTATTGTCCAGATATCCTCTCAATTTTCTCTACTGCTTGCAGCTGAAAGGATTTCTCCTGATTTCATGTGTGAGCCTGTCTGTTTCAGCCTTTAGAACACTGTAGACAAGAAAGTTGGATTAAAATGGAAGAAATGTGTGTTTGATTATCTGTGTTTAGTGCTGAAGTCAATGAAAATCCCATTATCATTAATGGATGGACAGCTGGTTGCCTACGAAACTCAGTTATGTAATAGCAAATTAAATTATTCTCTATGGGGTTTCCCTAGTGGTGCAGTGGTTAAGAATCCACCTGCCAATGCAGGGAACATGGGTTCAAACCCTGGTCTGGGAAGATCCCACATGTCGTGGAGCAACTAAGCCCATGAGCCACAACTATTGAGCCTGCCCTCTAGAGCCTGCAAGCCACAACTACTGAGCCCACGTGCCACAGCTACTGAAGCCCATGTGCCTAGAGCCCATCTCCACAACAAGAGAAGCCCACGCACCACAATAAAGGGTAGCTCCCACTCACCACAACTAGAGAAAGCCCATGCACAGCAGTAAAGACCCAACCCAGCCAAATAATAATAATAATAATAATAATTAACTAAAAAAAATAAGTGAGAGCTTCTGATGATGTAAATGCTCTGGTGAGCTAAAACGAACAAACAACAAAAATAAATAAATAAATATAATTCCATATGATAACCATGATTAAAGAGTTGATTGAAAGCAAGTGTGGGGGATCTTTGCTGGTCCTATGATAGAATTACATGATGGGCAAAAAGTAATTCAAGAAATGTAGCATAGGGTGGCTGTTTCTAAGGACATTAAATAATTTAAAAGAAAAGAATGACAAGGTCAAATTCCTAATTTTTTTTTTCATTTCTTGAAATGAGGGACACTAAATAATTTTCAAAATCTGTAACTTCTAGCAGCACCAGTGATAAGGTAGCTTTAGCTCAAAATTTTTTCCTGTAGGTTGCCAAATTGCAATGACAATTTAATTCATTGACTTTCCAGGTCCCTTATGCGAAAGTCAGTGCATCGATTGTAAAAGTATGGGGTCTACAAAATGGAATACAGGTATATGGGGAATTTCAAAACTCATGGTTCCCTCAAAACCTCAGCTCTCCCTGAGCCTCCCCTGCCAACTGAAACAGCTTTTTCTTCACCTATCTGCTAAATTTATTTCCCTCTCTTTAATGCTTCATAACACATTCAAACGAAATACTTACCTTTTAAGATAAAGCCAGTTCTTTCATACCCAACTGCCCAGTAGCAGAGTTATAATTAAGGAATATTCTACCTTGTACCACAGATAAATTATAAAATAAAGCCTGGGAAGAGAGTTTTAATTTTTTTTTTTAAATACACCAATTTGAAAATCATATCAACGTAATAAGCATAAATCTGTGGATGATGTATGACTACGGATCCTGAGAGTGATTTTTTTGAAGAAGGAAAACATAATTTTAGGTCAGGCTGAATATGTCAATTGTCAACATATCAATACATATGCACATATTCTGGATATAATGTGCTACCTTGAGCAGTTAATATCAGTTTTAATATTTTACTTATGCAGTATTTAAAGAAAAAAAAAACACCTCGATTTGCTAGTGGATCTTCTTTTTGAAATTGAGCTGTCAAAATTTGTTTACAAATACTTTAAACATTTCAGGAGATGACAATTCAAAATTAGCTCTAAGGACCACAAAATCGCTGAGATTATTTACCCTTCAACAGGTCTTTGAAATGCAGAAGGGAGAGGAGCATCAATGTCTCTGAAAAGTACTTCTGAGGCTGTTCACTGTAGGGCAAGTCATATTGTCATGAGGAGATACTGTAGATGAAATCATGATAAGTGTATAGTAGGTGGACATAAACAAATAATGTTTCTTAAATTACAGAAATAAGAACAAGGCAGGCTTGGTTAACACAACAGGGTGCAGGGACAGTATGTTAACCAGAGTGGTGATTTGAGTCATGAGAAATACCCTCTTATACTGAGTATTGCTTGTTCAAGTGATACCCAGGACTAAATATATATGTATCCTATTGATGCTTTAGCCCCCATTTCCCAGACCTGAGTCAATTCTAAAGTAGACAGAGAGAGAGATAGAGAGAGAGAGAGATAGAGAGATAGAGAGATAGATAGATAGATAGATAGATGATAGATTGATTGATTTCTTCTATAGACCCTTGAACAAAGCAGAAGTTCGATATACATATAGCATCCATATTCTGTGTATTTTTATCCTAGTCTTTACCAAAGATATCTGCAGCCATCTGTTAAGGTACTTATGCATTAGGTTACTAGTTGCTTGTCAAAGTTAATATTATAATCTGGGCACCTATATTTCCACTGTGTACCGGAGTTTAAGTAGATCAGGTGATCAACAAAACCTTGACATGAATCCACCTCACCATACCTTCAGTGGAACATCCAAAATACCCACCATTTATTGATTTTTGTCAGTATATACTATAATAGCAATCATTAGTAGCTGAGAACCTCACACCATTGGTTTCTTGTACTTAGAATAGTGGTTTATTATGGTAGAAAGGCCATGAAGGAATATTAGGCTCTCTTCCTTCCTAACTCTTCCCTGGTACATCAAAAGTTAAACCATAACTAGGAGAGAATTTTAAAAATTAATGCCACCACCAAAGACATGAAAGGTTCATAGAAAAGAACTGTAATGTTACCTATCATATCTGATTTTATTCACCATCTTATCTGATACTGAAAATGTGGTATGTAGCTAATGATCTGGGGAGTGTTTTTTTCATATTCCAATAAGTGGAAAACACCAGAAGCTATTTTGTTTAACTTAGCAAAAATTACAAGATATTTACCATCTTGCTCCTAAGATATGTCAGCTTTCTATCTTTCTGCCATATTGCAGACTACAGAGACCTTGACTATCTTACTATCCAGGGAACATTATACTAGTCTTCTAGATTGATGACCTCATGCTAAAAAGAACTAAAAGCTAAATACTCTTGATGTCTTGATCAGACATATGTCTACTGAAGATGGGAAGATAAAACTTTCAAAATCACTGGGGCATTTGAGCAACAAAAGAAATAATGAGAAGAATACATTATAGGTCATAGAATGAAATAATAATCTATGAGTCCAAACAGATATAAATGGTAGAGAAGGAACACCTCTTCCTTACAGTAGATGTCAAAGTAATATATGTAGAAGACATGATGGAATTAGAAAATTACCACTTGGCATCCATCTTATTAATTACTTCAGGCAAGAATCAACAAAACTTAAAATCAGTAGGCAAAAATATGATGAGAAACAAAATATTTATAAAATATCTTCATAAGACACTTATGGATTTCCATGGGAAATATAATAGAGAAGCCTGGCCAACAACACTTCAATCAAGTGATTAATATCATAAGTAATGGGAAAAGTTGACATCATGTGCCTCCTGTGATGACTCCTACTAAAAATGCACACCTAGATTCTAATCATGATGAAAATCAGACAAACACAGATTAAAGAATAGTCTAGAAAAACAAATAGCCAGAACTCCTCAAAAATGTTAGTCATGGAAAACAAAGAAAATAAGGAACTCAATTCATAATGTGACCCTGGATTGGACCCTGGAAAAGAAAAAAAGGAAATTTGCAAAAAAGGATAATTAATGGGATAATAGGAGA
Organism: Platanista minor; assembly: GCA_004363435.1. Taxonomy (NCBI): domain Eukaryota; kingdom Metazoa; phylum Chordata; class Mammalia; order Artiodactyla; family Platanistidae; genus Platanista; species Platanista minor. The sequence continues at coordinate 10,372 of RJWK010047914.1, read as the reverse complement.
AATTTGCATAAAGTCTGAAGTTTTGATAATAATTATTATTTCCCCAATTTTGAACATCTTACTTTGTTATGTAAGTAAATATCCTTATTTTTAGACAATTAACCCTGAAGTACTTAGAGGTAAATTTACTGTAGTTATTCCTATATATATAAGTATAAATTTACTTTAAATTCGTGTAACTGCAAATTTACTTCAAACTTTTGAAAGAAAAAATATATATAATATGTACTGATATGGTCTCATAATGTGTATGTGTGTATGTCTCTATGTTTAGAGAGAGAGAAACAGAGAAAAAGAGGAAGAATAAAAAATTGTATGTTAAATATGTTAACATTTAGGGAATTGTGGTAAAAGTTTTGGGGAATTTATTGTACAATATATCCAAGTTTTAAATTGTCAAATCATTTCACAATACAAAGTTAAAAAAAAAAAAAAAGCCAGTTGGATTGCAATCTTATGACAAGTTGAGGAATTCAATTGTCCATTCTAAAGAGTTCACTCTTAAAAGAAAGACAATTTGCTGAACAGTATCACTAACAAAGAAGCACATTTGCTTCTGATTGCTTGAAATTAAGAACACCAACTGATACAGCAATCTAGAGAAAACAGCTAAAGACCAGATGAGACCAGAAAGAGAAACAATGAAAAAAGCCAGCCAGCAATATTAAAACAGCAAAACAGTGGTCTTCTGTATATGTCCTCTTTTTGCAGTTTAGAGAATGTCCACAAATGGCCATCAGCTAAATACCAGTATAATCTCAAATTGTTTCTCACCCTTCACTGAAATCTCTCATTCATTTGGATTTTTTAAATACTTAATATGTGCCAATCATTGTACTAACCTTTAACATACCCATGAACAAAAGAGACACACTTCCCACTGTGAATATATGGTCTCATGGGGAACACTGACAATAAACAAATAATTATGGAAGTAATTACTTAATATTGCTATGATAAGTACCATGAAGTAGAGGAAAAGACAGAGGACAGTGAAAGGGTTTAGTAGAGGAATCTGTTAGAGTTTCCGGAGTCAGAAGAGTTTAGTGAGGAAGTGATTTGAACTTGAAATTTGATAAATAAAAAGCTATTATTTTTATGGACTCTATCCTGATGCATTATTGTATTTGATTATCCTTTCACCAACACCACAGTCACTTGATTACTAGAGCTTTAAAATAAGTCTTCAAATCAAGTATTATAAATCCCTCAACTTTTGTTGTTCCAGAATGCCTTAGTGATTTTCAGATTTTGCATTTCTGCATACATTTTAGAATTATATTTTCAATTCTTACCACGAGTAAAGTCTGGAATTTGTATTGGGATCACATTTAGATAACTTTGAGGAGTGGAAATTTTAGATATTGAGCTTTCCAGAAATAAAGATGGTATATCAATCCACTTACTTATGTATTACTTAATGTATCTCAGCAATATTTTATTGTTTTCACTGTAAAGTTCTTACATAATTTGTTAACTATATCCCCCCATAGATCATGTTGTGAAACTACTATTAATAGTGTTTTTAAATTTTCGGTTACCATTATTTAGAAATGCAATTAAACTTCCAATTCTGCCTCAGACGTAGAAAATTTCAGAAACGTATCAATTCCACCTTAATGATGAGGACAAACCATGTACTGTACAAAGTCATAATTTTTTTCAGGCTATCAAAGAGTCAAGGTTGTACAGTAACCCAGCAAACTGAAATCCAAAGCGTTCAAATCCTCTTCTAAGAGAGACAGGAATATAAATTATTTCACTTTTTGTAAGCTAGTAGAAAAAAAAGGTCATCACCATAAAAGCAGGTCGGAAGAAAACAGCTGAAATTAAAATGAATTATTTAAGGCCCAATATGGGTTACTATGACAGTTTAGAATCCCAGGGAGCCCCAGATACAATGAGAGTCTATACCATTCATCACATTTTCCCCCTAAGCCTCTACTGATTATTGGTAAGAAAGACTGGAGAAGTGAAGCACGCTTGAGAGAGAGAGTCCCTATGTGGTCCAGGCACACAAGACTTGCCTAAATTTAAGAGTGATGTAGCCTTTCCACTCTATAGACAATGAAGAATACAAAGCATAGCTTGGTTCCTGCTGGAAGCTGGACGCAAAAACTGGCTGTGTCCTGGACATTTCTCAGGGGCACGGAAGAAGATGTTTACTGATAGACATGGAACAGGAAACCCATCTTCCTCAAACCCTGCACTGACAGGAAGCAGAAGTTATCCACTTCTGAGGGAGGGACAGGAAATCCACACATCCTGGACTCTGCACAAATAAGTGGCAAGGTTCTGCTGTCACTGGGAAGGAGCAGGAAACTCACTCATGCTCAGGACCCTGTGCAAATTGGAGTACTCTTGCCACTGCCACTTGGGGGAGAAACACAAAACCTGCCTGTGCTCCAGACTATGTACTGACAGAGGAAGAGCAAGGAGGCTGAGAGAACCCCATTCCTGAGGATCAGGTACACAGAGCCTGCCTAATATTGAGGCAGGAGAAGTAAGGTATCCCCACATATGAGCCTTGTGAATATAGAGAGATAACAACAGCAGTCTACCACTGGGAAAGAAGTCAGGAGCACAGAAAGAAAGCCCTCTTTGGAGCAGAAATGCAGGGCATGACAAAATCCAATGGAGGAGCAGAACATCACTTAAAAAATAATTGAAACTTGTAATGAAACAAAGCTAAATAAAGCAACAACAAACTCACATAACAAATTGGATTAACCATACAATAACACCTGAAAGCCAAAAGAGAATTTCACATTTCTGGGCATAAATATTATTTACTTTCGTCTCTAGAGTTTTGTGAAAAAAATCTGACATTCAATAAAAATTATAAAGTGCAGAAAACATCAAGTAAACATCATACATTGCCAAAAGATAAAATAGTCATCAGGAAAAATTCAGATGTGACACAGATATTAGGATTATCAGATGAGGACTTTAACATGATTCAACAGGGACTTTGTATGGTTACAATGTTAAATATGGTTAACGTGATGAACAGATGGAGAATTTCAATAGATAGTTGACCATAAAAAAGAGCTCCCCCAAAATAATAGAACTAAAAAGTGTGATATGAGATAAATAATTCCATTAAAAGACTTAGCAGAACAAACTCATTTGAGGAAAGGATCAGCTAAATAGAATGCAGTTCAATAGAAATTCACCAAACTAAAACACAAAGAACAAAAATAGTGAAAAAATTCACTAAAATATCTGGCATTTATGGGACACAATGAAACAATCTAATATGCATGCAAATTGAATTCCTGATGAAGAGGAAAAAGAGTGGGTAAGAAGTATATTAGAATTGGTAATGGCCAGAATTTTTTTAAAAATTTAATGACCAACACAAATGAACATATCCCAGATGTTCAGAGAAATCCAACCAGAATAAATAAAAAGAAAAACATACCTAGGTACATGTTAGTCAAAGTGCTAAAAACCAAAGGTTAAAAAGAAAATCCCAGAGGCAAGTAGTGAAATAAGAAACATTACATGTAGGTGAACAATGATAAGAACATCTTACTTTTTTTGAAAAAGAATGGAAACCAAAGACAACCGAATGATATATTTTAAAGTGTTGAAGTATAATGTACACTTGGCTGAAGCATCCTTTAAAAATAAAGGTGAGGTGCTTTCTGCCTTCTGTTTAGGATGTGAGAAACTTTGAAAGAGCATTACTCTCACATATATAACAACAACAACAACAGAAACCCAGGTCACTATATAATCTAAAATGTCAAAGCTTCTCTGAACCCAACTGAGTCGTGGTTACAGGACAACCCAACTCACCCTAAGTCTAAGGACGTCAAGTACAGCTAAGAAGAGACAAGATCTAAGTGGTTGTTCCTCTGGGGAAGATGACAGATTACATACAAACTTCTAATAATTCATGTAAATATTTACCAAATTGCTAAAGCCTGAGAGTGAGGTGATGAGAAAATATAACCCTGAAGAACCACAGACACAAGGGATATTCTCAGTTACTTGCAGGATCTTCTTCACAGACCTAACCCAATGCTCAAAAGAAAGATCAGGGAAATCCCCCTGAGAAATCCCCCTGAAATCTAAGAAAGTCCCCCTCATGGTGCAGGATTCTGGGAGGGGAACACCTACTACAGCTGGAGAAGAACAAAAGTTTACCTGAATATGTCTCTCCTGTCTCTCCAGAGAACAAAGCCTCCTGGGAAAAAATAAAATAAACAAACTTCTATTTCCCTGAAGGTACAAATAAGGATGATAAAAACTGAAAACTAATAGGTCCCTCAACTGGGTAATGGATAAACTATGATACAGGCATATAATAGCATATTTTTCTGCAATAAAGAGGAATAAAGTATTAATGCAATTAAAACATGAATAAATCTGAAATGCATTATGCTAAGTGAGAGAGGCCAGGCTTAAAAAGCCACATACTGCAGCATTCAATTTATATGACATTTTTAAAGAGGCAAAGCAATAGAATAGAAAATAAATCAGTGGTTACCAGGGACTGTGGGTGGCAGGACAGGTGACTACAATTGGGCACAGTGTAATTTTTTGTGGTGATGAAATTGTTCTGTATCCTGAATGCGGTGTTGGCTATAGATAGTAAATATTTGTTAAAACTCTCAGAACTATATAATAAATAGGGTGAATTTTACTTATATAAATTATGCTGTATTGTAAAAGCTGTAAAAAGAAAGTATTAGATTATAAAGGTGAAATAAATACATTTTTAGATGGGCAAAAAGTAAAAGAATTTATCTCATCAATCTGCACTAAAAGAAACGGTAAAACAAATTCTGTAGGATAAAAGGGATATATAACTCTTTTTGTTTGTTTATTTTGTTTTGCATATTGACCAGGAATACTTTAACCTAGCTAAATTCACTTACTAATTCTAGCAATTTTATTTTTGAGGAATGCTTAGGATTTCCTGTATGAACAATCTTGGCCTAATGAACAGATATGAACAGAGCCTTTTAATTTTCTTAGGGATATTAAATTGACACCTAGAATTAGTATTAGCACTCACTAGGCTTTAAAAAAAATCACTTTTACAATTAAGATAAATAAAAATCATTATTCCAAGTGAACACTGTCACACTTCTCAAGTTGAAGTACTGCCTTATAATTCAAATTAGCATTATTGTTTAATCTGGTAGAAAAATACCTTTAAAAATGCTAATAAACAACCAAGAAAATAAATACTCCCTTTCTATATCCTCTTTTAAGTTTTGCTGAATCATTTAAATATGTGTCTGGCCCAAAGTATATTTTCAGATTATTTTGGCTATACTTGGAAATTATGTGTACAATCATATAATACATCTCCTTTTTTGACATGTTCGGTATTCCCCAATATCACCTAACTTGGAAATGCTTCAACAGCAATGGTATTATTGGGATTTATCAGTGTTCTTCTGAGACATTAAAAAATTCTGTAAGTAAATCCATTTTAAAATATACAGTGGGGGTCCCTCAGGCAGCCACTCCCGTGGGCACATGCCCATGAGCTGCTCCTGCCCCACACTCCCTCCCTCTGCCTTTCACTTCCCAGCTGCCAAGATCTTGGAAGCCCACAGCCCAGGGCCAATTGTTGTGAAGTCTCTTTCCTTATTATTGCTTTGAAGCTCAGCAAAGAAAGGAAAGCTATTGAGAACAGTCTGTAAAGTTCTGCAGGCTGGGAACTCCAAGATCAAGATGCTGGCAGATTCATTGTCTGTGTCAAGCAATATCTACATATTACCTGCACTCTGCCTGTCCCCTGCCTGAACCTGGGATTCTTCCAACGAGTGAGTGGTCCTGGGTCCCACATTGGCGTTGCTCGTTTGGTTAATGAAGACATACTGACAGAATTATTGTTGGTAACCCAGGACTGCCTGCTTGCCGAGACCATCTGTAAAAGCTCCATACACCCTGCTGTTGAGCGCTCTGAGGAGGTAACAGTATTCAGAGAGGATATTACCTATTGCTGTTTTCAATGAGGCACGATACAGAGATATCTGAGACCAAAAAACTAAGATAAATTGGATTGGTGGACACTGAGCCCTCCTCAGGTGACCACAGTTTAATAAGGATTGTCCAAACAAATGTAAGGAGTGAGTGAACCATTCTGTGAAAGAACCAGAGGCTACCGCTGAGAAGCCCGGAGCCCTGTGTGTGCTGTGTGGATGACAGTATCTTTGTGCTCCAGCCAGGCATCAAGGCTGTGCCTCTGAGGTGGGAGAGGCAAGTTCAGGACATTGGTCCATAAGAGACCTCCCAGATCCATGTAATATCAAATGATGAAAATCTCCCAGAGATCTCCATCTCAAAGCCAAGACCCAGCTCCACTCAATGATCAGCAAGCTACAGTGCTGGACATCCTATGCCAAACAACTAGCAAGACAGGTACATAACCCCGCCCATTAGCAGAGAGGATGCGTAAAATCATAATAAGGCCACAGACACCCCCAAAACACACCACCAGATGTGGACCTGCACAACAGAAAGACAAGATCCAGCCTCAACCACCAGAACACAGGCACTAGTCTCCACCAGGAAGCCTACACAACCCACTGAACCAACCTTAGCCACTGGCAATAGAAACCAAAAACAGGAACTACGAACCTGCAGCCTGTGAAAAGGAGACTCCAGAAAAAGGAAGTTAAGCAAAATGGGAAGACAGAGAAACACAGAGTAGATGAAGGAGCAAGGTAAAAACCCACCAGACCTCACAAATGAAGAGGAAATAGGCAGTCTACGTGAAAAATAATTCAGAATACTGATAGTAAACATGATCCCAAATCTTGGAAATAAAATGGAGAAAATACAAGAAACGTTTAACAAGGTCCTAGAAGAACGGAAGAGCAAACAAACAGTGATGAACAACACAATAAATGAAATTTAAAATTCTCTAGAAGGGATCAATAGCAGAATAACTGAGGCAGAAGAATGGATAAGTGATGTGGAAGATAAAATAGTGGAAATAACTACTGCAGAGCAGAATAAAGAAAAAAGAATGAAAAGAATTGAGGACAGTCTCAGAGACCTCTGGGAACATTACACACACCAACACCTGAATTATAGCAGTCCCAGAAGAAGAAGAGAAAAAGAAAGGGACTGAGAAAATATTTGAAGAGATTATAGTTGAAAACTTCCCTAATATGGGAAAGGAAATAGTTAAGCAAGTCAAGGAAGCACAGAGAGTCCCATACAGGATAAATCCAAGTAGAAACATGCCAAGACACATATTAAACAAAGTATCAAAAATTAAATACAAAGAAAAAGTATTAAAAGCAGCAACGGAAAAACAACAAATAACATACAAGGGAATTTCCATAAGGTTAACAGCTGATCTTTCAGCAGAAACTCTGCTAGACAGAAGGGAGTGTCAGGACATATTTACAGCGATGAAGGGGAAAAAACTACAACCAACATTACTCTACCCAGCAAGGATCTCATTCAGATTTGATGGAGAAATTAAAACCTTTACAGACAAGCAAAAGCTAAGAGAATTGAACACCACCAAACCAGCTTTACAACATAAGGCTAAAGAAACTTCTCTACGCAGGAAACACAAGAGAAGGAAAAGACCTACAATAACAAACCCAAAACAATTAAGAAAATGATAACATGAACACACATATTGATAATTACCTTAAAAGTAAATGGATTAAATGCTCCATCCAAAAGACATAGACTGGCTGAATGGATATAAAAACAAGACCTGTATATATGCTGTCTACAAGAGACCCACTTCAGACCTATGGACACATACAGATGGAAAGCGAGGGGATGGAAAATGATATTCCTTGCAAATGGAAGTCAAAAGAAAGCTGGGGTAGCAATTCTCATATCAGAAAAAATAGACATTAAAACAAAGAGTATTACAAGAGACAAAGAAGGACACTACATAATGATCAAGGGGTCGATCCAAGAAGAAGATATAACAATTGTAAATAATTATGCACCCAACATAGGAGTATCTCAATACATAAGGCAAATACTAACAGACATAAAAGGGGAAATTGACAGTAACACAATCATAGTAGGGGACTTTAACACCCCACTTTCACCAATGGACAGATCATCCAAAACGAAAATAAATAAGGAAACACAAGCTTTAAATGATACATTAAACAAGATGGACTTAATTGATATTTACAGGACATTCCTTCTAAAAACACCAGAATACACTTTCTTCTCAAGTGCTCATGGAACATTCTCCAGGATAGATCATATCTTGGGTCACAAATCAAGCCTTGGTAAGTTTAAGAAAATTGAAATCACATGAAGTATCTTTTCCAACCACAAAGCTATGAGACTAGGTATAAATTAAAGGAAAAACACTGTAAAAAATACAAAGACATGGAGGAGAAACAGTATGCACATAATAACCAAGAGATCACTTGAAGAAATCAAGGACGAAATCAAAATATACCTAGAAACAAATGACAATGAAAAAACAACGACCAAAAGCCTATGGGATGCAGCAAAAGCAGTTCTAAGACGGAAGCTTATAGTTATACAATCTTACCACAAGAAACAACAAAAATCCCAAATAAACAACCTAACCTTACACATAGAGCAATTAGAGAAAGAAGAACAAAAAAACCCCCAAAGTTAGCAGAAGGAAAGAAATCATAAAGATAAGATCAGAAATAAATGAAAAAGAAATGAAGGAAACAATAGCAAAGATCAATAAAATGAAAAGCTGGTTCTTTGAGAAGATAAACAAAATTGATAAACCATTAGCCAGACTCATCAAGAAAAAAAGGGAGCAGACTCAAATAAATAGAATTAGAAATTAAAAAGGAGAAGTAACAACTGACATGGCAGAAATACAAAGGATCATGATAGATTAGTACAAGCAACTATATTCCAATGAAATGGACAACCTGGAAGAAATGGACAAATTCTTAGAAATGCACAACCTTCCGAGACTGAACCAGGAAGAAACAGAAAATATGAACAGACCAATCACAAGCACTGAAATTGAAACTGTGATTTAAATCTTCCAACAAACAAATGCCCGGGACCAGATGGCTTCACAGGCAAATTCTTTCAAACATTTAGAGAAGAGCTAACACCTATCCTTCTCAAATTCTTCCAAATTACAGCAGAAGGAAGAACACTCCCAAACTCATTCTGTGAGGCCACCATCACCCTGATACCAAAACCAGACAAGGATGTCACAAAGAAAGAAAACTACAGGCCAATATCACTGATGAACATAGATGCAAATATCCTCAACAAAATACTAGCAAACAGAAACCAACGGCAAATTAATAGGATTATACACCATGATCAAGTGGGATTTAATCCAGGAATGCAAGAATTCTTCAATATGCACAAATCAATCAATGTGATATACCATATTAACAAACTGAAAGAGAAAAAGCATATGATCATCTCAATAGATGAAGAAAAATCTTTTGACAAAATTCAACACCCATTTATGATAAAAACCCTCCAGAAAGTAGGCATAGAGGGAACTTCCCTCAACATAATAAAGGCCATATATGACAAACCCACAACTAATGTTGCCCTCAATGGTGAAAAGTTGAAACCATTTCCACTAAGATCAGGAAGAAGACAAGGTTGCCAACTCTCACGACTATTATTCAACATAGTTTTGGAAGTTTTAGCCACAGCAATCAGAGAAGAAAAAGAAATAAAAGGAATCCAAATCGGAAAAGAAGAAATAAAGCTGTCACTGTTTGCGGATGACATGATACTATACATAAAGAATCCTAAAGATGCTACCAGAAAACTGTTAGAACTAATCAATGAATTTGATAAAGTAGCAGGATACAAAATTAATGCACAGAAATCTCTGGCATTCCTATACCCTAATGATGAGAAATCTGAAAGTGAAATTAAGAAAACACTCCCATTTACACTGAAACAAAAAGAATATCATATCTAGGAATAAACCTACCTAAGGAGACAAAAGACCTGTATGCAGAAAAGTATAAGACACTGATGAAAGAAACTAAAGATGATACTAATAGATGGAGAGATATACTATGTTCTTGGATTGGAAGAATCAACATTGTGAAAATGATTATACTACCCAAAGCAATCTACAGATTCAATGCAATCCCTATCAAACAACCACTGGCATTTTTCACCAAACTAGAACAAAAAAATTCACAACTTGTATGGAAACACAAAACACCCCGAATAGCCAAAGCAATCTTGAGAAAGAAAAATGGAGCTGGAGGAATCAGACTCCCTGACTTCAGACTATATTACAAAGCTACAGTAATCAAGAGAGTATGGTACTGGCACAAAAACAGAAATACAGATCAATGGAACAGGATAGAAAGCCCAGAGATAAACCCACGCACATATGGTCCCCTTATCTTTTTTTTTTTTTTTTTTTTTTTTT
>RJWK010047913.1:0-17122 GCA_004363435.1 Platanista minor | reverse complement strand
CGCACACAGGCTTCCTGGGGGCGGCAGCAGCAGCCCTAGTGCCTCAGGCCCGTCTCTGGGGTCCGCGCTGTTAGCCGCGGCTCACGCCCATCTCTGGAGCTCCTTTAAGCTGCGCTCCCGATCCCCTCTCCTCGCGCACCAGGAAACAAAGAGGGAAGAAAAAGTCGCTTGCCTCCTCGGCAGGTCCAGACTTTTTCCCGGACTCCCTGCCGGCTAGTCATGGTGCACTAGCCCCCTGCACACTATGTTCACGCCGCCAACCCCAGTCGTCTCCCTGCGCTCCCACCGAAGCCGGCGCCTCAGCTCCCAGTCCCGCCCGCACCGGCGGGGGAGCAGACAAGCCTCTCGGGCTGGTGAGTGCCGGTGGGCGCCGATCCTCCGTGAGCGAATCTCTCTGCTTTGCCCTCCATGCCCCTGTTGCTGTGCTCTCCTCCACGGCTCTGAAGCTTCCCCCTTCCGCCACCCACAGTCTCTGCCCGCGAAGGGGCTTCTAGTGTGTGGAAACCTTTCCTGCTTCATAACTCCCTCCCACTGGTGCCGGTCCCGTCCCTATCCTTCTGTCTCTGTTTTTTCTTTTTTTTGTTTGTTTGCCCTACCCAGATACGTGGGGAGTTTCTTGCCTTTTGGGAGGTCTGAGGTCTTCTGCCAGCGTTCTGTAGGTTTTCTGCAGGAGTTGTTCCACGTGTAGATGTATTTCTGGTGTATCTGTGGGGAGGAAGATAATCTCCTCGTCTTACTTTTCCACCATCTTGTCTCTAATCCCGTTTGCATTTCTTTTCTGACCTACCTGTTCATAATTTTTGTCCATTTTAATGTGAGGTTGTTGGTGTTTTTCTTCTCTCTTTTTAGAATCTCTTTTTTCATAGTTGTCATTTGGCCCTTATTCCTTATTAATGGTGGTTTTTTTTTTGTTTTTACTCTGCAAAATTTTTCTCTCATTTATACACTATCAGATTGGTTAGACTTTTCCTTATTGCTTTTGGATTTCAAGTCATAGTTTAGGAAAGTTTTCTCTGCTCCCTAATTTTCAGGAATTCAGCCATTTCCCCCTATATTTTATATGATTTATTCCACTATTATTCCATATTATTAAATATTCCATTTAATCTCTGAGCTATTTGGAATGTATCTTAGTACCCAGTGTGAGAGACAGATTCTGTTTTCTCTTTTTCCCTATGGCTATACAGTTATCCCAACACCATTTATTTAAAAAGTCTATCTTTTAAGATGCCTCCTTTAGAATTACTAAATTTCTGTAAGGAATTAATCCCATTTTTGGATTTTAGATTCTGTTCTATTAGTCTGCCTATCCAGTACTAATTCTACACTGCTTTTTTTAAATGACAAAGACTTTGAAATATGTCTTTATATTTGGTAAGGCTAGTTTCTCCACATTACTTTTTCAAGGTTATCCTGGATATTCCTACTTGTTTGTTCTTCAGTTGAACTTTAGAATCAACCAGTCTAGCTCCAGAAAAGAAAACTGGGATCATGTTAAATTCATAAATTATTTTAGGGTGAATTGGTACCTTTTTGATGTTCAGTCTTCCTATCTATGAACATGGTATATTTCTTCATTTCTTAAAGTATACTTTTTTCTTTCATAAAAGTTTTATATTTTCCTTGAATAGGTTGGGACATTCTTATTAAGTTTGTACCCACTGTCTTCTTTTCCTCCCTATCATCAATGAGATCTTCTCATTCATTGTTTCTTCAAATGACTTTTATTTATAGATGTATAGGCCATTGCTCTTGTTTATTGATTTTACAACCTGCTACTTTACTAAATTCTTTTATTGCTTTATTAGTTTTTCCATTGGTTGTTTTGGGTTATCCCAATGTACTATCATATCATCCACAAAGATATATCTTTTGTTGTTGTTTCTTTTCAAATTCTTCTGCTTCTAATTATTTCCTTGTTTTGCTGCTTTGCCTAATACTTCCAATACAACTTTACACAGTAGTAGTGATCATGGGCATCTTTGTCTTGGTTCTGATTTCAGTGGGAAAGTATTTTTGGCCTGAATGAGTACTGCATTCTCAAATATCTTTTCTGCATCATAAGAAGACTATCATATGATTTTTACCCATAGCTCTATTAACATGATGAATCATATTCCTTTATTTCCTATATTGAACCACATTGCCATTCCTGGAATAAACACTGTTTGCTCATAATGTATTATCTTTAATATGTTTTTGGATTCTATTAGCCTAGATTTTTATTTAATATTTTCATATCAATATTAATAAGTGAAATTGGTCTGTTCTAATTTTTTATAAAATCTTTGTCACATTTTCAAATTGACAATATGTTTGGCTAAATAAATAGTTGGAAGATTTCCCTTCTCTTTCTGTGCTATAGCACTAGGATTATCTGATTTTTAAAGGTTTGCTAGAACTTCCCTGAGAAACCATTTGGGTTTGATGCTCTTTTAGGGGACTGGTGGGGGAAATTGTAATTACTTTCTATTCAGTGATAATTGGTCTGTTTAGACTTTTTGAAGAAAAGGGGCCACTTCTGGTGAGTTATGACCTGCAGAAATTGAAGAAAGAAATGCAGATATTCTTTGTAGCTCAGGAACCATGGATACTGGTTTTATTGATATATGACTTTGTTTTTATGCTTCAAACACTTAGTAAGAAGAAATAGTTCTTCGTCACAACTTGCATTAAATCATCTTGGAATTAGAATGTGGTTGATAATAAATTGCGAGACAGATAGTGTTCTCTAAGACTTTGCTTGGGAACAAAAATTTGTATGAATATATGGGTGTGTACCTACCACAGAAGAGCTGGGGTCCCCAAATCACCAATTGCATATTTCAATTTCATATCAATTCAAGAGTTAGACTAAAATGTAAAGCTTTAAGTTTTAGTTAAAATCTCCAATAGAATTTATAATTCATTAAAAATGATTTTTTAACTCTAGTTGGCATTTGCCAAATGAGGATGTCTTACTTTGCTTTGGAGTTTGCAATTCTGACTGAGAGGAACTTCATGAGATTTTAAGTGCTATTTCTTTCTATTTCATTCCTAAGAAATCACAATCCTCCACTCTTATCCCTCACTAACTTTTTCTCTATATAATATTTTCCACTAGAACTTTGGGGAACTAAGCAGATGCATTTGGATTCCTTTGTCCAAACTAATGACTTGTTTCTGGACAGAAAAACGTTACCATCAACAGGATTTAAAAATATATATATATTATAGTGTTTTGTTCAGGCCAGCAGTGTGGGATGGGGATTTAGTCTCCAGATTTGCCAAGATGTTTATGCAGCAGGAATGTTACTTATGTAAGCCTGGAAGTGTTCCTGATGGGTTCAACTCCCTCTCCCATCTCAGCTTTTTTTCATTAAAAAGTTGATCTTCCTTTCATGATACCACATTATGTGGCTAAAAAGAAAGGAAAAAAATTTGTTTACTGTACAAAATAACCTAACTGTCCGCAAAACATCCATTTGGTTAAAGGAACCACAAAGAGTTCTGGAAAACTGTGCTGCAAATTGTTTTTTTCCTTTTGGCTTGGCTCCTAACTCACTTCCTATTGCCCCACCCCCCACCCCCCAGAAGTGATCAAATTCAGATTTGGGAAAAAAGAAAATATTTTTTAAATAAAAGAAAAAACAGATAAACAAACAAAGAAGACACACTCTTTTACATTTTTTTCTGGGGACTGCAGATAAATTTCCATGTAACAGAAAAGTGTAAAAATGAGGGGAAATCATAAACGATAGACAATAATAAAGCATATTATAAATAAAATCTACATTAACAACTGTGAGAAACTAATGCAGTATAAGATTAGAACTAACCTTGACACAGGTAAATAAATATCTACACATTTATATAAACGATCAACAAAACTCATTGAAAGCAAATAGGGCATTTGGGGGTGAAAACAGAGATGACTGTGAAAGTCATGAGGCCACAATCCCAACCCTCCCTGCTTACCTCATCCTCCCACTTTTCTGTGTGTGCTGCCCAATGAGTCAGTCAAGATGATAAACTTAAATGATTTTAAGCAGATGTGTGTCAACATTCCTTGATAAAATCATGCCAGAACCCTATACCAGCTTGTATTAGCACCCACCCCTCAATAAACCAACAGAGTCCCATCTAAGGTGGTAACAATTCCAGGTTACACTCACCAAGCGCCCCTTCCCTGGGGACTTCTGTGACATCAACAGCTCAGAGGGGAGATATTCTTCACAGAGGAGACCCTTAGGCTGCGTCTTGAGGCACTGGTATGAGTTTACCTTCTGCCCATGGCTCTGTGAACCTCCTGCATGAAATGTTGGGGCCAAGGCTCTATGCTGACATGGTTTTCACCCAGACAGCAATGAGGCTGAAGCCATAATCCTGAGACATTACCAGTCTTTTTCAGTGTTAATCATTGGAAAAGAGATGGAAACTCAGCCTGAAACATCAAGGTGAGGGGGTGGGATCTTTTTCTCTCTCTTTCTCATTAATTCCTCCAACTAATATATTTTGAGCAGACAGGTACTGGCAGTACTGCCACATACAGCTGAGAAGTTTGTATACTGCACAAGGGTGCTTTATCCAAGAGTCATCACCCGCATGGTAGATATCATAGATTTGCATAGATTTGCAGTTTTCTGCAGGATACCAGTATAGTATCTTGAATAAGGGATGCCTTTTTCCCAATTACACAAAAGTGTTACCTATGCTTGAGGTACTGGATAGATGGTTTTCTGTGGTGGGAATCCCAATATGCGTAGGATAAGAAGGCTTCTCATAATTCTGGGTTTTGTTGTATGTGTACCAGGGCAGAGGGGGTTAAGATGGTGAAGACCAAGGGAAGAGGAGGGCCCCGGCTCCCAGGACCATGCCCCTAAGCAAGCCATATCATATTGGCCATACTGTCTGGAGAAATGCTATACAATACAAATACAACATGAGCCACAAATGCAAGCCGCATATCTCACTTCAAATTTTCTGGTAACCACATTTTAAAAAGTAAAAAAAGAAACAGATAAAATTAATTTTAATAATAGAATTTATTTAATCCAATATGTCTAAAGTATTATAATTCAACATAGCAATATAAAAAATGATTAATGAGATATCTTATACTCTTTTTTTTTTTTTTTTAACTAAGTCTTTGAAATCCAGTATGGATTTTACACTTTCAGCACATCTCAGTCAAGATCAGCCACACTGGGCTTCCCTGGTGGTGCAGTAGTTAAGAATCCGCCTGCCAATGCAGGGGACACAGGTTTGAGCCCTGGTCCAGGAAGATCCCACATGCCACGGAGCAACTAAGCCCATGCGCCACAGCTACTGAGTCCATGAGCCACAACTACTGAAGCCCATGCACCTAGAGCCCGTGCTCTGCAACAAAAGAAACCACTGCATTTAGAAGCCTGTGCACCCCAACGAAGAGTAGCCCTTGCTCGCCGCAACTACAGAAAGCCCGCATGCAGCATCGAAGACCCAATGCAGCCCAAAATAAATAAATTAAATAAATAAAATTTTTAAAAAAGATCAGCCACATTTCAAGGGCTCAGTAGCCTCCTGTGGCCAGTGGCTCCCATATCTGATAGGGCAGCTCCAGAATCTTGCTGGTGATCATCTAATCCTCTCCCTGGGCCGAGGGTGAGGCCTCCCTACCAGGAGCAGTCAAGCCTGGCTGTGGGTCTCTGAAGGACCGGAAGTGTGGATGGGCACGTGGGTTCCAAGGCAGCAGCACAAGAAGGCGGGTGCCCCAACCACCTCCGTGCCACCCCAACCCCAATCACTCTTCCTCACGCCCAAAGGCCTGGGGGTAAGGGATTGAGGGAGTGAGCATTTTGTGGATCTGCAAGGCATTCCGACCCGGTGCTGTTCACATCACATGAAGGAACCACAGACCATTCTTCAGGGAGCCACATGAGTGAGCAAGTTCAGAGAGGCAGGGGGCCGCAGGGCTGGGTGGCCTCCCTGCAAAACTCGAATGCAGATCGTGGTCACAGCTACCACCACCACCACCACATCCCAGGCTGGCCCTCTGGTCTCCACAGCGGGCACCCGCCCCATGGGAGGTAGGGAGTAGCACCCCGTTTTGCGAGGAGGAAATAGAGATTCAGAAACACAAGTGCCTTGTTCAGGGCCTTACAGATGGGGCAGGGAGGCCACAAAGCTTCTCCTGGACACAGGTGGCAATGTCATCCACAGGGTTCAGAACTTTGGCCAAATCCTCTGGTCAGGTAGCCTCAGTGACCCTGTCATCCCACAATGCAGCCTCCTTCACATAGCCTACGAAAATAAACTGAGACCCAGGTTCAGATTGCTACATGTGGGACGATCCCCGCATGCCCCGACATCCGTTCGTCATGATAGCCTGAGAGGGAGGAGCAGTTGAGTCTGTGTCCATTCATCCCAGGGCTCATTTGGGATACGTGGGACCGTAACAAGGTGCTTTGTCCCTGGCAGGGTGTGGGTAAGACCTCAGGAGTCACCCTGAGCAAGTAGCTAGGGACATGGGACAGGCGAGGAGGGAGAGAAAGGACCAAGGGTGGTCAGATGAAGGAAGAACAGAGGAAGGTGTGTGCGTGTGTGTGTGTGTGTGAGAGAGAGAGAGACACACACACACACACACACACACACACACACACACACACACACGGGGGTTGGGGGCAGGGCGGGAGAGGAGAGGCAGGCAGACACACAGAGAACACTAGGCTCTGAGGATGGAGATGAGGGCTCTGGGAAGGGCAGGGGGATACCCAGCAGAGCCCTCTGAGTTGAGGCTTAGGGAAGAATTGCAAAGCAGAGAAATGATCAGGGATTAGAACTTTGGTTGGTTGTTCTATCTAGGGGTAGAACCAGGGCCACTGAGTGCAGAAACCTGCATTTTTAAGAACTTTCTGGTGGGCCCAATCAGAAATGAGCTGATTCCAGAGGTATTTAAGTCTGTGCACGGTGACATCTTGGCCAGGATAGTGTTGACTGGGGGCTCAATGAGATGTCCTTGGTGGGATGGGGTGCTGACTTCAGCAAGAGAGCAAGAAAAAGCACAAAGAAGCAAAGTCACAATCACCCTGGAAAGCTCCGTGTATGTCTTTTTAATGCATTTAAAAAATAATAAAAGAAAGATCTGTATGATGAAAATTACAAAATGCTGATCAAAAAATCAAAGAAGACCTATGTAAATGGAGAAATATCTGTGTTCATGGATTGGAAGACTCAGCAGAGTCAATATGTCAATTCTACCCAAATTGATAACAGTTTCAGTGCAATTCCCATCAAAAACTCAGCAAGGTTTTTGCAGACACGGAAAAGACAATTCTAATATTCATATGGAGAGTGAGGCACTCTAGAAAACAATCTTGACAAAGAAGAATGAAGTGGGAGGCATCACTTGTAAGCCTTATCAAGGCTTACAATAGAGCGACAGGAATCAAGCCAGTGTGGTATTGGCAGCGGAACAGAATGGAGGCCCCAGCACTTGGAATTCCTTGACTTGTGAGTGTTGATCCATCCCATGGGTTCTGGAGTCTCTCTCTCCTTCTCCCTGGGTGGTCTAATTCTGGTGGGCGTTTCCGCATCATCCCAGCATGGAGTGGGGTAAGCTGGGTGGCATGCCAGCCTCCCCTGCCTGTCCTCTCTACACCGTGATACCCCTGTCTCCTTTCTGGGCCTGGGCCTCCATCCACCCCTCAGAAGGACAAGGCCCGTGTCCTCGCTGCTGACCTCATAGCTACCCCCACACCCCTCCTGGGAGCCCCAGGAACACTGTGGATGCCCCAGGGCTGCTCTGGTAAGGGCAGTTGCCACCTCACCTCTGTCCCAACCTCCTCCACCACTATGTTTCTCTATATGGCCACCAGCTGTGTCTCCTCACACCAACCAGTACACTGAGGGAGGCTGTCACCCCCAGAGTCCCAGATGGAAGATGGGGCACAGAGCCCCTGACCTGGCACCCCTCAATCCATGAGGGTGTCTCTCCCTGACCCCTGGGGTGAGCGGGGTGAGCCATCCCACAGTCCTGGGATGTTCCCGAGGCCTCTCAGCCAGCAGGAACCCCTTGTGATGCCATCCCACACCTGTCCCATCTGTCCTGGGTAAACCCTATACTCTGAGTCTTCCTGGGACAGAGCTGAGCACTTTGCTCTCTTAAAGCAATTGCTCTGCGTGTGCTTCTGAGAGCAGAGTTTGCACTGCATGGTGGGGTCTTCCCCTCCTGGGCCTCAGTGGACACCTCTGGGTCTTCCTTCCCCAGGAAGTCAGCCTCAGTCCCAAGGTCCGGCTTGAAAGAGGAAATACTGCAGGGCAAATAGGGATGGCCAAGGAGGAGGATGGTGGCCACACATCTCCTTTTCATTCTCTACTGCCTGCTGCCTCCCTGAGGAGAGGAGGACCATCTCAGCTCCAGCAGGCAGACAGAGCACAGAGCAGGAAAAGTTCTCTCTCACTCAACTTTCAGTTACAAGCCTGCTTCCCCAGACCAGGAGCAGCGTAAGCACTCGGAGAGCACGAGGCCAGGCCTGCAGCTGCCTGGAGCCCCACAGCAGACTCCCTGAGGAAGTGCTTTGGTTTGAGGTCTGAAGGATGAGCAGGACTCGACAGATGTCCAAAGGTGGAAGAGCCTCAAGGTAGAAAGGCAGCCTGGCTGAAGGCCCTGGGGCAAGAAGAAGGAGCTGACAGCCAGTAGGTGGGCTGAGGCAGCAAGGTCAAGGTGTGGGGAGAGGCTGGGGGACAGGTAAGCCCCCCTGCCGCCCATGGCAGGGACTTGGTCTTTATTTCAGTGTGTTTCCTACTTCATTCATTGAACTTGAAGTGAAGGGTAGAGGGTTTAGAACACTTCGCTCAAGACCTTATATTGCCCCAACTCCTCACAACTCACCCCTGACCCAGGGCAGGTGCTTAGCCAATGCTGAGACTACCAAGTTATGGGGGCTTAGACATGGAGCCCCTTTCATCTTGCTAATGAGAAAATGGAGGCACAGGGGGTGAAGGGTCCTGGTCAAAGTGGACTTAACCCTGTTCTTATTGCCTTTCCTTATAACAGCTCCCCAGCTTTTCCTCCGGACACCAACCCCACCACCACTATTTTCTATCATGTGGTTCTGTGGCCCAGCACAGCTGCCTCCACTCCGGAGGAAGGATGTGAGCGAAGCCAAAGCAATCACCACAGTGCACTGGCTGGCCATCATGATTGGCTCAGGGATGAACATATGGACAAATTCAAGCCAATAAGAAGTAGCCTAAAAACTTGTTTGCAGCCTATGATGTAACCCTGGAACTGATGAAAGGCTGGTCTTTGGAAGAATCTGCCTGAGAGTGAAAACAAGTCAAAGAAAGCTGAGTGAGTGACAGTTCCTTGATGGCCTCATTAGAGCACATGGATCCAGCTATGCCTGAAGCTATGCCTTGAACTTCATCGATGTTAAGACAGTTTGACTTGTGTTTCTAGTAGTTGAATCTCGTAAGTTCTGGCTTGGCTATTCTACCCCTGGCCAAGCCTCCTTTTCCTCATTGGCCAGTATAAAGAATGGAGCTTTCCTGAGGCTGTTTGTAGCATGGAGCACTTCCACTTGCCTATGACCTCCAATTAAGGGGTTGTTGTTTGAGAGAATCTCATTCTTCTTCACAGAGCCCCTGGCACTGCTGTTTTGCACTTCTACCAACATGGATCAGCCCCACACTGGGTGTAGGACGCATTGCCAATCCCTGTGGCCCTGTGCTCACCCAGCCTCAGACCCCAAGGTCCTCTGGACCTTGCAGTGCAAGGGGCTTGAACTGAGAGAGGATGGATTCTGAGACTCCACAGCCCAGTCATTGCCCATTGCCCCCGTACCTCCAGTGCCTCTCTGGCAGCTCTCAGGCCTGCCAGCACGGACAAGCTATGAACACATGTTGCTGGGGGTGGGGAGGAGGGTTATTTTCTCCAAAGGCCTTTTCCAAGCCAGAAAGAACTGAAATGTGAGCTCCCCCTACTTTAACCACCAGCAGAACTGCCAGCACATCCAGGCTCGCTCCTCCTGTGTGTGTTGGGAGCCCCAGCAAGCACACGTCCACCGCAATGGAAAATATCCCCCCAGTGAAGGATGAAGACATCAGGGGCTTCCTGTGCGTGAAATAAGAAAAAACAGCCCTGCTAGGGGGTTGGGTTCCACTAGCCCATTTTCCTCAGTGACTCTGAGGCCCTAGGAGAAGAGTTAGACATCTCTAAGCCTCAGTCTCTCTACCCATAAATGGACATAAAAATACTTCCTCTCCTGGTCATTGAGAGGAAGAAAGATGGAATCCACGTGGAGGGTTTAACACACTGCTTGGCGCCTGGCCAACGCTCAGCTCTCCGTGAATTTTTCTAGCTGCAGCAGTTATCCCATGAGGCAGTCACCTTCGTCACCCGCCTGATACAGAGAAGAAGGCAGAGGCTCAGTGGGGCAGGTAGCTGCCCAAGCTGACAGTGGCAGCCCAGGTCAGGGCGAGGGCAACACGCGGGACAGGTGGCTTGAATGGGAACACTTGCGAAGGCTGGTCGGAGAATAACCGTTATGCGCGTGCGCTAGAGTAATGGGGCTTCATCCATTTCGGAAGGGTAGTCACTGAGCCTCCCGACAGGCCCCTTCATCTGGGGGTCGGGGGCAGCGTGGTGCAAGGGTACTCTGGGAAGACCAGCATCCCCGGATGGGGACTGGGGACGGGGTGGAGTTTCGGGGTGGGGGCGGGGTGCAGGCGCAGAGGCAGGTTCCCAGGCTCGCTGCTGCAGATGCTCTCCCCAAGGAGGAAGCGGACGCTGTAACTGGCTCTGGGGGCCCTCGAGCTGTTCTAAAAATAAAACAAACTGTCCAACTCAGGTGAGAGTCAAGACTGAAATGAGAGAAAGCCCCCAAGAGCCCCAGGACATGTGCTATTGGGTGAAATAATTAAGAAAACTTGCCTGATCTCCCACGGAGACATAAATCATCCTGTGCAGCTAGGGACTGATACTCGCTGCTGAGCTCCTAATTCTTCACAGCTGTCCCCGCGAGACACGACTGGGGGGGAAGGGGCTAAGTGTGAAGCAGGAAAGGGGGGATGGTGCCACAGAGGCACGGAGTGAAACAGAGAAAGGAAAAGTGAGACAGACAGAGACTCACAGCGTGAGACAGTGATGGAGAGCTCAAGAGGGAACCCACTGACTGAAGGGGACGTGAACACTGCGAATTGAGAGGATTAGGGAAATTAAGAGGATCTAGTGAGGTCTGGGTGTTCCTGGTCCAGGAGGTCTTGGCCTGGCGCTGGCCTGTAGCCCCCGTGAGCCTGGGCAGCACAAGGCAGGCTGGGCAAGGAAGCCACAGACACCAGCCCAGATCTCAACCTCTCTTTTCCCTCCTAAAAGGGAACACGTGGACAGTGCTCTCTGAGGCGGGCACAAGGCTGGGCTCTGGACAGGGCCTCACTGCCTGAGCTCCTCACACACCACCCTGCAGGTGAGGAGAGTGAAGTACATCCCCCAGGTGGGGAACCAGGCTGGGGAGGGTGCTGCAGGCAAGCCAGCCCGCTGCCCCAGGCCACCCCTTCCTGGAGACCTGAGAAATGCCTGTTTAAAAGCTAAAGGCCACTGAGGCCAAAATCCACCCCTGCCTCTGCCTGTGGGAGAGCCTGTCCTACCTGTCCTAAGGATCAGAGGGGAGTGAGATGCCTGCTCCCTGTTCCCCAGAATATCCCTGAGGGGAAAATCTTTCACCCCGTTTTACAGATGAGGAGCATGAGGCTCAGAGGGGCTGAGCATCCTGGCCAAAGTCTCTCAGCTGGTGAGAAACCAGAAACTAGAGGGGCTTTCTCCCCCTCCTTCCCTTCCCCAGCTCCTTCCTTCCCTCTTCCCTCTGCCTCCCCCTCCCTCCTCCATCCCACCTCCTGTCTTCCCTTCTTCACTCACCTGTGTCTCCCCCATTTATCTGTTGACTAAAGAGAGGAGAATGCAGCAGAAGAAGGCATGTGGGCCTGCTACCCTAAGGCTGATGAGAAAATCAGAACAAATGGACCAAACATCAGGAGAGCCTTCCTGACCCCACCACCTCCTCCTGCCACAGTTTTTATCCTTGGGGAGGTGGCGGGCCACTGACAGCTCTGACTGTGCCCATCCAGCCCTGCAGAACCCAGGACTCAGGACCACCTGATTCCTAGCCAGCCCTCCTGGCTCACAGGGATGCCACTGTGCCTCCTCATTCCTTGGGGACGTCACCATGCTGACCCACATGTCTGTGATGGGCTTCCGTTTTGGAGAAGTCGCTTTAACTGAACTGCAATAATTTGAAATTCGCAGGAAGCAACCAAGGCAGCTATTTTTCCTCTGCCCGCTACAGGAGTCCCATTCTAAACACTTCGAGGCTCAAACAGGGTTTCCATCTACTTACTGATTCTGCTCCAACCTCCATGATTAATGGGGAAATCTTTGCACTTCTCCCCATTCACTGGCCACAGGTGACCAGGTCAGGTATAAATATGGAATACTGGCTGGACCAATCAGAGGCTTCCCCAAGACTTTTTACTTGGGGCAGAGAGAGCCTCAGTCTGCCTCCTGGCCAGAAGCTGGGAGGTGTGTGGGGCAAAGCTGCCCAGGGGTCATGAGTCCGGCTCTGAGGAGGAGGGCTGTCTGAGAAAAATCAGCTAGCTTAGGAGAGGGAAGAGTCTTGGGGTATCAGAGGCCTTGTTCTAGTTGTCCAACACAAAAGGATTAATTCTGATAAAAGGAGTTTCAGTAAAGTAAAAATGACAATAAGCAAAAGGGACCTTTTTAAACTTCTTCATGGGAAAACAATCATGAAATGAAATTACTGTGATGGAAGTAACTCCAGGAAATACGTTCTTCTCTAAAAAACGAATATTGAAACACTTTCAGCTAATAGTTTTACCTTCATAAACATAGAGTCAAAAGCCCATTGAGATGGTGGATTCAAACCATTTTCTTCTTGTTCCTTCCTCACCCACTCCCCCATCTGCCCTTTCTTACATACACTTCATATGAAAATAGCACATTATTCCTAACTTTTATTTTTAAGCAATCCCTTAAGTGAATCCCTTGGCAACTCATAGATACCTTCAAGTTACTTTATGTTTTCCAAAGTAATCAAAAGTAGTCAAATTGCAACTACTTAATATCCAAGATTTTGAAACAACTCATATGCCCATCAATGGATGCATGGATAAAAAAAGATGTGGTATATATATATATATATATATATATATATATATATATATATATACACAATGGGATATTATTCAGCCACAAGAAAGGATGATATCCTGCCATTTTTTGACAACATGGATGGACCTTGAGCACATTATGCTAAGTGAGATAAGTCAGAGAAAGACAAATACTGTATGATATCACTTATATGTGGAATCTAAAAAGGTCAAACCTATAAAAAATTTAAAAAGCAAAACAGAGAGTAAAATGGTGATTACCAGGGGATGGGGAGTGGGAGGATAAGATTGATGGGTACAAACTTGTAACGAGTACTAAATAAGCCATGGAAATCTAATGTACAGTGTATTAATATAGACAATATTGTACTATAAATATGTAATGTGATAAATATCATTACAACAACCAAATTACAAAATACAAATGCATCAGAGTAGCATGCTGTATACTTTAAATTTACACATTACATGTCAAGTTTATCTAATAAAAAAAATACTCTAGGTTTCCAATCTCGCCCCTTCATTTTCCTCACACTGTTTGTTCAGTTTCCCAAGATTCCGTCCAATAAAAATAAGTCAGTGTCATCTTCATTATCATCACGGCTTGTCTTTCTGAAGATGAGAGTGTGTCTCTTGCAGGACTAGTCTATGCCAGGCCTTTCCCTCCCCGCTACATATGGCCCCACCCACGGGTGTACAACGCCAGGCAAGGAACTGGCTTGGTGTAGAGTGGGCACCTGGTTCTTTCCCTCGTGGGTGGGCAGCATTGACATCTCTGACCACTCTGGCCCAGAGGACTGGGGTAGGTCAAGGTCAGAGGTGGCCTGGGTCAAAGTGAGATGTCTGAAGCAGCTGCCAGGCAAGGAGAGATGCAGGACAGTAACTTCCTCCAGGCAGCACAGGCCCCATTTGTCTCTGGTTGGCTGCTCCAGGAACAGAGTGGTTCTGCAGCCACCTCCTTTTTCCTGAGTGTAAGCCCAGGGCACCAAGGACTCCAGATGCCAGCTTAGAGGTTGGAGGTCCTGCTTTCTATTTTTGCACTCTTTTTTCAAGGTGCAGATATTATTGACATATAGTGCATTAGTATATACTTGTATATATTGCGAACTGATCACTTCAATAAGTCTAGTTAACATCCATCACTACACATAGTTACAGAATTTGTTTTTCTTGTGATGAAACTTTTAAGATTTACTATCTTAGCAAGTTTCAAGTATACAATGCAATATTATTAACCATAGTTCCCATGCTGTACATTACATCCCCATTACTTATTTCCTATATAGCTGGGATTTTGTACTTTTTAACCTCCTTCACCCAACAAATGATGTTTAATAAGGGCACACAGTGGGCTAACTTGGCTTGCTGTCCTGGATTTAGAGAGATGCAGGGGGAGGGGGAGGGAAGGTTGGGAGGGGACAGGGAGGAAAAGGAAGGGGAGGTAGGAAGGGAGGGAGGGAGGAGAAAGAAGCATATCACACAGAGCAGAACAGAGTGAAGCTCTGCCCTTATTAGTCAGGCTTTTACAGTGAAGATGCCCAGCCCCATCTAAAGACAAGTCATCTCAGAATTGGGAGAAGTTAGGCAGGTCTGAGGCTCAGAGATGGGCTCCAAGCCCAGCAGACCTGGGAACCAGGAAGAGGCCCTGGGCCACCATCAGTCAATCACTGGGATAGCCAGGCCATGTGCTAGCAGGAACAGGGAGGCTGCATTCTCTGGGCACCCTGGGGCTGAGGACAGTGGGAGGCATTGCTAGATGTGGTCAGCCACACCTTCGATGCACCATTAGACATTAGACAGCATCATCCTGGAGCCGGCTCATCACCGCTCAAGGAGAATGCTGTGAAATTTTCAGAAATTTTGTAAACTGCCTATTAAACACAGCTTTTGTTAAAAATTGAATTGTAAACTTAAATAAATAAATTGTATCAAAAACAAAGATAATACTCAAAACTCATCAAACTCATGACTTCCTAATTACTCTATTTTACAATTGAGTTTATTTACATCTATTTACAACTTACATGGTGCTTATATGGTGGAAATACCATGTCATGTGTGCTCTGCACATCTCTTCCCAACTCCAGGTTCAATCATGTCTAGTTGGCGGGAGTACATACACCACAGACAAACACTACGAATCAGGGCGCACCTCCTCTTCCCCCTGGGAGCACTGGCTGTGAATTACACATCACATTTCAAGAATACTGGTTCCCTTTGGATTCATCACACTGTCTGTCCTATGGAAGGTGCTCAATAAGCAGCTCAAATTTATCGACGGGTATTTAATAAACAAAGTAAAGCACAGTCAGGATTTATGGCGATTGTGCCCTTCAACGTTCCAGGACAGTTTCAACTCAAATACTCGTCCCTGTGATCAGAATAGGGGACCTAACTAGGTTTCAGAGCCAAAGTCAGAGTCAACGAGGCCACTGCGAGGTTAGTGGATAGTTTACAGACTTTTCATTCTCTCTTTTCTCCATCCCCACAGCCCAATCAGTCTTTTCTTTGTACATTAATTTCACTTTTAATCCCCCAGATTTAGGTCCTTGATACCTCAAATTGTTTACAGACTTCAAGCTCTGATGTTGAAATCTTGAGGAGAAACAATCAGTTTCTTCCAGGGCCAGATCTGAAAATAATAGTAATAGAACTCTCAAAACTTAAAACTCCATTGCCTAAAATAGGCAGCTCAGAGCTCAAAATTCAAATGACTCACAGACCATGCAGCTGGTGACCACCGCCCCCCCAAGCTAATTGAATTTAAAAAACACAAAGCTTAGAGATGCCTGGTCTCTCCAAGAAGCAGACGCGTGCACTTCCTCTCCCCCAGGCGCTCTTGGCTGCATGAGGCATATAAAAGCCCCATTTGGAGACTCATTTGTTTCCCATGTGGCTCTTCAGTCAGTGTAATTTAAGAAACATAGAATTCATGCACCCAGATTTGGAAGTCACAATTGGGACACACCTGATAGGGAAGCTGGAGGATTGGAGGGGTGGTTTTCCTCTGTGTGTAAGCCCCTGAGCTGGCTCCTTGAGATTGAAAACACCTTCTGCAGAGAAAAGGTTGCTATACACTTGGGGGAAAGTCGACCCATAAATTCCAAAGGGGATCCCAGCCTTTAGTGCCATCAGGAGAAATCAGAAGGAAGGATGTCAATCCCAACCTCCATATGTTCCTTCTCTAAGTCTGTGAGTCAATCCCAACCTCCATATGTTCCTTCTCAGTCTGTGAGTCTGCTTCTGTTTTGTTTGGGATTGACATGTACACACTCCTATATTTGAAATAGATAACCAACAAGGACCTACTGTATAGCACGGTGAACTCTTCTCAATACTCTGTAGTAACTTAAATGGGAAAAGAATTTGAGAAAGAATAGATACATGTATATGTATTATATAACTGAATCACTTTGCTGTACACCTGAAACTAACACAACATTGTTAATCAACTATACTCCAATATAAAATAAAAAAAATTTTTAAATGAAAATAACAAACCATTTTTAAGTGTAAAAAAAAAGAAGGAAGGATATCAATACGCTGACTGTGCTCCTCTCTGAGTGGTGGGATTGTAGGGATTTTAGCTTCCTTCTATACACTTCTCTGAATTTTCCAAATCATCTGTGATGAACAGATATGACATTTCATTTATAATTGCAGTAGGGAACATTCTTTTAATCCATTCTAATTTTGATTGAGGTATCCACATGCCCAGCAAAAGTGTATTCACTTCCTGACTCTCCTGCAGCTCAGCGGCCGTGTGGTCCAGCTCTGCCCTTGGCCTGTTCTCCCTCCTCCTCCTTCCCTCCTCCTCCTCTCTTGCAAAGTGAGTGAGAGCTGGGAGGAGCTCAGCTCCCTGCTTGTCAGCTGCTCCTCCCAAAACAGGGCCTGCCTTCACTGGACACAGTCACTGACCATTTTGCTTCCCAAAGCAGAGAGAGTCTTCCTCCAAGATGAGCTTGGCTTCCACCTCTGG
>RJWK010047912.1:0-17122 GCA_004363435.1 Platanista minor | reverse complement strand
CCCCTGGAGGGCTAGTGGGACTAACAGGAGAGTTGTGGGAAGCTTGGACTCCACTCAGGAGGAGCGTGCTTGTGCTGGCTTGCTTCTGAAGCAGGGATGAGAGGGCAAATTGAAATCAAGCAGGTGGCTGACTGGTTTCCCATGACTTTCCCAGTGTATACACCAGCCTGATCCAAGTGAACATTCCAGGCTTGCTTGCCTCCCATCACAGCTCCACACTGGAATGAGAGCTGCCATGACCAAGGAAAGACCTTAGTCGTGAGACACTGAGGTAGCTCAAACCTGAAGCAACATCTGAGAAGGGCAGAGGCAGCCATTGCTGTCACTTATACAAGTGGCACATCAGAGGCAGTCCAGATCTCTGATGGTGGCTGGACCGCCACAGACTGTACCCCAGCCCTCACTGAGTGCCTGTGCTAGCTCCTCTTGCCCCAGTAGCGTTCTACTCTGGAGTGAGGGTGCCTGTGCTGGGAGAGGGAGAGCACGTACTTGAAGGGAACTGAACCGGTTTGGAAGCCCAACTCTCATGGCTTCTGCTCTAGCAACTTGGAACCTGACCCTGCTCCCCCACAGGGTGATGATGGACACTTAGCACAGAAGCTTCAGCTCACACCTGCTCCAGCCCTAGTCCCTCCATCTCCATCCCCACCTCCTACCAAGATAATAGCTGCCAGCACAAACTGAGGAAAGATATGGCTTGTGTTCACATCAAATCCAGCTCTCCCACCAAAGCCACTGGCAGACTCAGGCTGTAAAGGAACGCTCCAACATAAGGAGCAATGGGTAACAGTTTTACCTAATTTCATAGAGGCAGAGAAAGATAAGGAAAATGAGAAGACAGAGGAATTTTCTCAATTGAAAGAGCAAGAGAAAACCCCTGAAAAAAAAATTAATGAAATCAAAATAAACAAGCTACCAAATGAAGAATTCAAAGCATTAGTAGTAAGAATACTAACTGAATTAGGTAAAAGAATAGATGAGAATTTTAACAGGGAACTAAAAATGTAAAAAAAAGAACCAGTCAGAACCAAAGAATACAATAACTGAAATGAAAAACACACTAGAAGGAATTAACAGCAGATGAGGTGACACAGAAGAACATAGAAGGGATCTGGAAGATAGAATAACAGAAATCACCCAATCAGAACAGCAAAAAGAAAAATAAATATAAAAATTAGAACAGTTTAAGAGATCTCTAGGGTAACATCAAGTGTATCAACATTCACATCATAGGGGTCCCAGAAGGAGAGAGAGAGAAGGGGGTTGAAGATATATTTTATGAAATTATGACTGAAATCTTCCCAAATCTGAAGAAGGAAACAGATATCCAACTCCAGGAAGAACAGGGAGTCTCAAACAAGATGAACCCAAACAGACCCACACCAAGATATATCATAATTAAAGTGGCAAAACTTAAAGATAAAGAGAATTCTAAAGGCAGCAAGAGAAAAACAAAGAGTCATGTACAAGGCATCCCCCAGAAGGCTATCAGCTGATTTTTCTGCAGAAACTTTGCAAGCCAGAAGAGAGTATCATGATATATTTAAAGTGCTGAAAGGGAAAAACCTGCAACCTAGAACACTCTATCCAGCAAGATTATCAATTAGAATTGAAGGAGAGATAAAGAACTTCCCAGGGCTTCCCTGGTGGCACAGTGGTTGAGAGTCCGCCTGCTGATGCAGGGGACACGGGTTCACGCCCCGGTCCGGGAAGATCCCACATGATGCAGAGCGGCTAGGCCCGTGAGCCATGGCCGCTGAGCCTGCGCTCCACAACAGGAGAGGCCACAACAGTGAGAGGCCCACGTACTGCAAAAAAAAAAAAAAAAAAGAACTTCCCAGATAAGCAAAAACTAAAAGAGTTCATCAATACTAAACCAACCCTAAAAGAAATGTTAAAGGGTCTTCTCTAAGTGGAAAAGAAAAGGCTACAAGACGAAGTATCTATAGGAAAGGAAAAATCCCACTAGTAAAGGAAAATATACAGTAAAGGCTGAGGATCAACTGCTTAAATAAGTTAATACAAAGATTAAAAGACAAAAAAGTTGTAAAATCAAGTATAACTACAATAATCAGTAAAGGGATAAACATGAAGATGAAAAATATTACATCAAAAATAAAATATGTGGGAGAAGTAAAAAACGTAGATCTTTTAGAATGTGTTTGAACTTAAAGAACTTCCTGTTTAAAACAAATAGATACAGGTCAACACATATGAACACCATGGTAACCACAAGTCAAAACCTACAACAGATACACAAAAACAAGAGAGAAAGGAACAAGCATACCACTAAAGAAAATCATCAAATAAGCGAAGGAACTAAAAGAAGAAAAGAACAAGGAAGAATTATAAATACAACCAGAAAACAAATAACAAAATGACAATAAGTACATACCTATCAATAATTACTTTAAATGTCAATGGACTAAATGTTCCAATCAAGACATAGGGTGACTGATTGGATAAGAAAATAAGACTTATCAATATGCTGCTTACAAGAGACTCACTTCAGAACTAAATACACACACAGACTGAAAGTGAGGGCGTGGAAAAAGATATTTCATGCTAATGGCAATGACAAGAAAGCAGAGGTAGCAATACTCACATCAGACAAAATAGACTTTAAAAGTCTGTAACAAAAGACATAGAAGGGCATTATATATTGATAAAGGGATCAATACAAGAAGAGGATATTACATTCATTAACATATATGCACCCAATACAAGAGTACTTAAATATATAAAGCAAATATTAACAGACACAAAGAGAGAAATTGACAGAAATACAATAATATAGGGGACTTTAACACCCCACTTACATCTATATACAGATCATCTAGATAGGAAATCAATAAGGCAACAGAGGTCTTAAATGACACAATACCAGTTGGGCTTAATAGATATATATATATACAGGACAAAAACAGCAGAATACACGTTCTTTTCAAGTGCACACAGAATGTTCTCCAGGATAGGTCACATGCCAGGCCACAAAACGAGTCTCAACAAATTTAAGAGGACAGAAATTATATCAAGCATTTTTTCCAACCACAAAAGTATGAAACTAGAAATCAACTACAGAAAGAAAAATGCAGAAAGCACAAATCCACGGAGACTAAACAACATGCTACTAAAAAACTAATGAGTCAACAAAGAAATCAAAAAGGAAATTAGGAAAAACCCTGAACAAATGAAAATGAAAACACAACTTTCCAAAATCTATGGGATGTAGCAAAAGCAGTACTAAGAGGGAAGTTTACAGCAATACAGGCCTCAAGAAACAAGAAAAATCTCAAATAAACAACCTAACCTTCCATCTAAAGAAATTAGAAAAAGAAGAACAAACAAAGCCCAAAGTGAGCAGAAGGAAGGAAATAATAAAGATCAGAGAGGAAATAAATAAAATAGATACCAAAAAGTAATAGAAAAATCAATGAAACCAAGAGTTGGTTTTTTGAAAAAATAAACAAAATTGATAAACCTTTAGCTAGGCTCATTAAGAAGAAAAGAGAGAAGACCCAAACAAACAAAGTAAGAAATGAAAGAGGAGAAATAACAACTGATACCACAGCGATACAATAAATCATAAAAGAATACTATAAACAGTCAAATGCCAACAAATTGGACAACCTAGAAGAAATGGACAAATTTCTAGAAATGTACAGCCTGCCAAGACTGAGTCAGGAAAAAAAGACAACATGAACAGACGTTAAGACTGAAATTGCAATAAAAAAATCTCCCAGCAAACCAAAGTCCAGGATGGGATGGCTTCACAGAGGAATTCTACCAAACATATAAATAAGAGCTAACATCTTTCCTTCTCAAAATATTCCCCCCCAAAATTGCAGAGGATGGAACACTCCCAAATTCATTTTATGAGATCACCATTACCCTGACACCAGACAAAGATATGAAAAAAAAGAAAATTACAGGCCAATATCTCTGATGAATATAGACACAAAAATCCTCAACAAAATATTAGCAAATCAAATCCAGCAATACATAAAAAGGATCATACACCATGATCAAGTTGGTTTTATTCCAGGGTCACAGAATAGTTCAACATTTGAAAATCAATCAATGTGATACACCACATTAACAAAAGGAAAGATAAAAAGTCACATGATAATCTCAATAGAAGCAGAAAAAGCATTTGACAAAATTCAACATCCATTCATAATAAAAACTCTCATTAAAATGTGTAGAGAGGGAACATATCTCAACATAATAAAGGCCATTTATGACAAACTCACAACCAACATAATACTCAACAGTGAAAAGCTGAAAGCCTTCCCACTAAATTCAGGAAGAAAACAAAGATGCCCACTCTCTCCACTTATATTTAACATAGTATTGGAAGTCCCAGTCACAGAATTCAGACAAGAAAAAGAAACAAAAGGTATTAAGATTGGAAGGGAAGAGGTAAAACTATCACTATTTGCAGATGACATGATACTCTATATAGAGGAACCTAAAGTCTCCACACAAAAACTATTAAAACTGATAAATGAATTCAGCAAGGTTGCAAGATACAAGATTAATAAACAGAAATATGTTGTGTTTCTATACACTAATAATGAAATATCAGAAAGAGAAAGTTTTTTTAAAATCCCATTTAAAAATCACATAAAAATACCTAGGAATAAACTTAACCGAGGAGGTGAAAGACCTATACTATGAAAACTATAAAACGCTGATGAAGGAAATTGAAGATGATTCAAAGAAATGGAAAGATATCCCATGCTCTTGGATTGGAAGAATTAATATTGTTAAAATGTCCAGGGACTTCCCTGGTGGCGCACTGGTTGAGAGTCCACCTGCCCATGCAGGCGACACGGGTTCGTGCCCCAGTCCGGGAAGATCCCACATGCCGCGGAGCAGCTAGGCCCGTGAGCCATGGCTGCTGAGCCTGCACATCCAGAGTCTGTGCTCCGCAACGGGAGAGGCCACAACAGTGAGAGGCCCACGTACCGCAAAGAAAAAAAAAAAAAATGTCCATACTACCCAAAGCAATCTACAGATTTAATGTAATCCCTATCAAAATACCAGGGACATTTTTCACAGAACTAGAATAATCCTAAGTTTTATATGGAACCACAAAAGACCCCAAATTGCCAAAGCAATCTTGAAAAAAAAGAGCAAAGTTAGCAGTATCATGCTCCCTGACTTCAGACTATACTACAAAGCTACAATAATCAAAACAGCACGGTACTGGCACAAAAACAGACACATGGATCATTGGAACAGAATAGAGAGCCCAGAAATAAACCCATGCACTTACGGTCAATTAATCTATGACAAGGGAGGCAAGAATATACACTGGAGAAAAGACAGCCTCTTCAATAAACAGTGCTGGGAAAACTGGACAGCTTCATGTAAAAGAATGAGATTAGAACATTTCCTCACACTGTATACAAAAATAAACTCAAAATGGATTAAAGACCTAAATGTAAGACCTGAAACCATAAAACTCTTAGAAGAGAACATAGGCAGAACACTCTTTGACTTAAACTATAGCAATATTTTTTTGCATCTCCCTCCTATTGTAAAAGAAATAAAAGCAAAAATAAACAAATGAGACCTAATTAAACATAAAAGCTTTTGCACAGCAAAGGAAACCACTGACAAAACAAAAAGACAACCTACTGAGTGGGAGAAAAGATTTGCAAATGATATGACCGATAAGGGGTTAATATCCAGAATAGATAAACAGCTCACACAACTCAATATCAAAAAACCAAAAAACTCAGTTAAAGAGGGGCAGAAGACCTGAACAGACATTTTTCCAATGAAGATATACAGATGGCCAACAGGCACATTAAAAAATCCTCAACAACACTAATCATCATAGAAATACACATCAAAACCACAATGAGATATCATCTCACACCTGTCAAAATGGCTATCAACAAAAAGTCTACAAATAACAAATGTTGGCAAGGATGTGGAGAAAAAGGAACACTAATACACTGTTGGGATTGTAAATTTGTACAGCCACGATGAAAAACAGTATAGAAGTTCCTCAAAAAACCAAAAATAGAATTACCATATGATCCAGCAATTCCATTGTTGGGTATATATCTGAAGAAAAAAAAAACACTATTTCGAAAAGATACATGCACCCCACTGTTCACAGTAGCATTATTTACAACAGCCAGGATATGGAAGTGTCCATCAACAGATGAATGGATAAAGAAGATGTGGTATACACACACAATGGAATATTACTCAGCCATAAAAAAGAATGAAATTTTGCCATTTGCAACAACACGGATGGATTTGGAGAATATTTTGCTTACTGAAATAAGTCAGACAGAGAAGGACAAATACTCTATATCACTTATATGTGGAATGTAAAAAATAAAACAAACTAGTAAATACAACAAAAGAGAAACAGACTCACAGATATAAAAAACAAACTAGTGGACACTTCCCTGGTGGCGCAGTGGTTAAGAATCCGCCTGCCAATGCAGGGGACACGGGTTCCAGCCTTGGTCCGGAAAGATCCCACATGCCACGGAGCAACTAAGCCCATGCGCCACAACTACTGAGCCTGTGCTCTGGAGCCCGCAAACCACAACTACCAAGCCCACGTGCTGCAACTACTGAAGCCCGTGCATCTAGAGCCCGTGCTCCACAACAAGAGAAGCCACTACAATGAGCCCACACACCGCAACGAAGAGTAGCCCCAGCTCACCACAACTAGAGAAAGCCCGCACGCAGCAACAAAGATCCAACACAACCAAAAATAAATAAATTTTAAAGAAAACAAACTAGTGGTAACCAGTGGGGCAAGGGAAGAGAGAAGGGACAAGATAGGGGTACAGGATTAAGAGGCACAAACTACTATGTGTAAAATAAACAAGCTACAAGGATATATTGTATAGCACAGGTGATATAGCTAGTATTTTATAATAACTATAAATGGAGTATAACCTTTAAAAATTGCGAATCACTATGTTGTACACCTAAAACTTATACAATACTGTAAATCAACTAAACAATAAAAAAATTTTCATTGGCTTAACATAATAAATAAATAAGTAAGCAAGCAAGCAACAAGGATGTATTGTACAGCCCAGGGAAATACAGCCATTTTTTGTAATAACTTTAAATGTAGTATAACCTATAAAAATATTGAATCACTGTTTTACACCTGAAGCTAATATAATATTGTAAATGTACTATACTTCAATTGAAAACAATCAATCGGTGTAAAGAAAGTTTGGGTTTCTGACAACTACTAAAGGTAAGGAAAAAGAAAGGTGGTGATAATGAGGAAAGAAATCAAAGACTGATGTTATATTCCGATTAACTTGGTTTCCTGAAAAGAAATAGAATAATAAAATAGACCCTAAATGTATTTCTTAATAGAAAATGCAATGAGTTACATGTAATCACTCCTGATCTAATAATGATAGAATTTTTCTTCTATTTTCCTAGAATAATAAGTTATTGGAAAAGAAATTTCCCCTGGTTTGAGCACATCGAATTCTCAAAGGTCGCTGCCCTCTGTAAGGGCAATTTCATTACCTTGGATATAAATATGTTAATTTGAGGACTCTTCTGGAACAGCAGGAAATTCAGCGCAGTGTCACACACAGAATGGTATCACACATTTCAGAAATCGGCCTGGTGCCCAACGAATGGCCATTTTCCTTCACTTCTGTTCTCCTTTTATAATACTAATGTTTATTATGGCCTCTGTCAAGGTGCAGCTTGGCTATTGTGTAAATAATGTATATTAGGAGATGACAAACCTAATTATCTAAGTGAGGCAAACAGTCCCACTCGTGAGAGTTAAACTGCTCTCTCTCTGCCTTGGGGAACTCAGGGTAAATAAAAGTGTAGGAATGTCACTCCTCCTCACTCAAAACACCAATGACCCTGACAACACCTGGAAGAATCTAGTTTGTAAAGTCTGCCTTTCCTCGTAGAACCTCAAAATCAGATTTTCTCTTTGGAAACCAAAGTTGAATATCAGCTTTTTATTGTACCTTATTCTATCAAATAAGTCAGTAAATGTTACATTTCCTTCTGGCTTACATGAACACAGAACTCTCTGGAATCTCTGACTGAAGAATTAGAATTAGCACCCTGGGCATTATGTTCTTGCTAATATTCCCTAAAAGCGTTACATTCAGGTTCCAACTTGCCCTGTTGATACAGAGAAGTCTAGCCTTGCCCAGGTCTGCTTTCTTTCAACTTTGTCCTCATTTCCCATTCTTTCGCCCTCCTCACTGTATCTTAATCCCTTGCGCCTCTCACCATCACCATGGCCACCAGCCTCATCCAGGCCACCATCACATCCTGCCTGGTCTAATCCAACAGCCTCATAAGTGACCTCCTTGCTTCCACTTTCACCCACCTTCTGACCCATAAGTCTGGGGGTTAAATACCACTTCTAGAAGCACCTCCTCCCCTTCCCCCTGCTCCCTCTGTGGCTGGCAGAATAACAGCCCCCAAAGATGCTCATATCCTCATCCCTGGGACCTATGAATATGTTACCTTACATGGCAAAAGGAACTTTGCAGATCTGATTAAGTTAAGGATCTTGAGTTGGGGAGATTATCCGGGATTATCTGGGTGGACCCAGTGTCATCACAAATGTCCTTATAAGAGGAATGCAGGAGGGTCAGAGAAAGAAACAGATTTAAGGACAGAAGTAAAGGGCCAAGTGATGTGGCCATAAGACAAGGAATGTAGTCAGTCCCTAGAAGCTGGAAAAGACAAGTAACAGATTCTCCCCTAGAGCCTCCAGAAGGATCCAGCCCTGACTAGACCTTAATTTTAGCCCAGTAAGACAGATTTTTAACTTCTGACTTCCAGAACCATAAGATAATAAATTTGTGTTGTTTTAAGCCACTTAAGTTTGTGGCAATTTGTTACAACAGACACAGGAAATAATACACCCCCCACTAAATTAGGTCTCCCTTGGCCCCCACTCTCTGCACCATGTTAACAGAACCTGTTTGCTCATCATTCGACTTAGAGCTCCAGGAGGGTAGGCACCGTGTCGACCCCCCCATCTCGTGTACCCCAGTAACCTGCCCAGTGCCTGACACATAGTGGGAAGCCAATCATTGATGGCTGATAAAAAGAACCTTCTAATGAAAAATGAAAGGCAGGAAGAAATGTTGGCACTTCCAAACCACGCCTACAGTGGTGGATGGCAGGGTCACATGGAAAACAGCTTGACATTCCAGCAACTCTGGACAGGTCCTCCAACACAGCAGTGCTCTGTTCACACCTCCACACCTTCACGTGTGTTCCCTCTGCCAGGAGTCCCCTCCCCACCCCCATCTGCCTGGGGAACTCCCATCCTCCTCAGTCTCAGCTCCAAGCTGCCTCCTCTGCGAAGCCATCCTGGCCTCTCCAGGCAGGCTCGACGTGACTGTCTCCCCACAAGACTATGAACTCCTTGGAGTCAGAAGGCTTGACTTTTCATCATTGGAACTCATCATTGGACCTCCATTTCTTGGCACAGTGCCTGGCCAAGAGCAAATATTTGTTTTCTGTTGCTGCTGCTGCTGCTGCTGATGATGATGATGATGACTCCTTCGGACTATAAACAGAAGCCCCATCAGGATCACCACCACCCTAAAGAGCAAGCATTTATTTAGCACCAAATGGGGCTGTGCTGTGGTGGGGATAAGGCATGGTCCCTCCCAGCTTCACGAGGTTGACAGTCTACTTAGTGAACATGCTCCACAGCGTCAAGTAAAAAACATTAGGATGAAGCCTCTCTGGGTGACAAATGATGGCCCTGAGCATGGAGATCAGTTTCCTTCACTGACTTACATCATGGATGATTCCAGGGCTTCTAGCATCCCTGAGGCTGGGCAGAATTGGGCTTGAGAAAGGTCTGTGTGGGCCAGTTCCTGGTGCCAGTTTGCTAAGAGACTGAGCCTGGGAGCAGAGTTTGAACAGAATCCACCAATCCCTGAGTTCCAAAACACCAGAAACAAAAACCAGAGAGTTTCGGTCCCAAACCCACCAGTGTCTGGGTGACCTTGAAACCGCCACTTAGTTTCTGTTTCCTTATATGACAAATGTGAATAACAATGGCCTTTTTTTTTTTTTTTTTTTTTACCCCCTCATGGTTCTTGGGAAATGCAAGCCGCCCTGACTTACTGACTGGAGTATATTTGTACATATCACGAGTATTGGCAGGGACCTCAGAATGTTACAAAACCTTTTGTGCATTTGACGAAAAATGGAGTAGGTTGCTTTAGCAAAGATGACTGCATATTTCAATGGCTAGAAAAGGATTTGGTCTGTGTCTTTTCCTTAACTTGGATAAGTTTACAAAGGTTTTTTTTTTAATTTTTTAAACATCTTTATTGGAGAATAATTGCTTTACAATGGTGTGTTAGTTTCTGCTTTATAACAAAGTGAATCAGCTATACATATACATATATCCCCATATCTCCTCCCTCTTGCATCTCCCTCCCACCCTCCCTATCCCACCCCTCTAGGTGGTCACAAAGCACTGACTGATCTCCCTGTGCTATGGCAGCTGCTTCCCACTAGCTATGTTTTTTACATTTGGTGGTGTATATATGTCCACGTCACTCTCTCACTTCATCCCAGCTCACCCTTCCCCCTCCCTGCGTCCTCAAGTCCATTCTCTATGTCTGTGTCTTTATTCCTGTCCTGCTCCTAGGTACTTCAGAACCTTTTTTTTTAATAGATTCCATATATATGTGTTAGCATGCAGTATTTGTTTTTCTCTTTCTGACTTACTTCACTCTGTATGACAGACTCTAGGTCCATCCACCTCACTACAAGTAGCTCAATTTCGTTCCATTTTATGGCTGAGTAATATTCCATTGTATATATGTGCCACATCTTCTTTATACATTCATCTGTTGATGGACACTTAGGTTGCTTGCATGTCCTGGCTATTGTAAATAGAGCTGCAATGAACATTGTGGTACATGACTCTTTCTGAGTTATGGTTTTCTCAGGGTATATGCCCAGTAGTGGGATTGCTGGGTCGTATGGTAGTTCTATTTTTAGTTTTCTAAGGAACCTCTATACTGTTCTCCATAGTGGTTGTATCAACTTACATTCCCACCAACAGTGCAAGAGGGTTCCCTTTTCTCCACAGCCTCTCCAGCATTTATTGTTTGTAGATTTTTTGATGATGGCCATTGTGACCAGTGTGAGGTGATACCTCATTGCAGTTTTGATTTGCATTTCTCTGATCGTTAGTGATGTTGAGCATCCTTTCATGTGTTTGTTGGCCATCTGTATATCTTCTTTGGAGAAATGTCTATTTAGGTCTTCTGACCATTTTTGGATTGGGTTGTTTGTTTTTTTGATATTAAGCTGCTTGAGCTGCTTATAAATTTTGGAGATTAATCCTTGGTCAGTTGCTTCATTTGCAAATATTTTCTCCCATTCTGAGGGCTGTCTTTTCGTCTTGTTTCTGGTTTCCTTTTCTGTGCAAAAGCTTTTAAGTTTCATTAGGTCCCGTTTGTTTATTTTTGTTTTTATTTCCATTTCTCTAGGAGGTGGGTCAAAAAGGATCTTGCTGTCATTTATGTCATAGAGTGTTCTGCCTATGTTTTCCTCTAAGAGTTTCATAGTGTTTGGCCTTACATTTAGGTCTTTAATCCATTTTGAGTTTATTTTTGTGTATGGTGCTAGAGAGTGTTCTAATTTCATTCTTTTACATGTAGCTGTCCAGTTTTCCCAGCACCACTTATTGAAGAGGCTGTCTTTTCTCCATTGTATATTCTTGCCTCCTTTATCAAAGATAAGGTGACCATATGTGCATGGGTTTATCTCTGGACTTTCCATCCTGTTCCACTGATCTATATTTCTGTTTTACAAAGGATGTTTTAATTAATCCATTTCTTCTGCTCAGAAACCACAGTTGCTCTCACTCTAATACTAAGTTGCCTTGTGACCTGGGATCTGCCACTGGAGCTCTCTGTGCCTGGAGCCACCAAAGAAGCAAAATCGGCCAGATGGTGGTGACAGTGGTGGTGCGGATAACAGGAGTTCCTGCCACTTATTGCACACTCACTTTGTGCCTGTGACTCTGAAAAACACTTGTTTACATTGTTTCATTTGGTCCTCACCATGAGGTATTATCATCTCACTTGTGTGAATCCAGGTCCTCCCAGAAGCAGATGCCAAGAGGGGATTAAATATGCAGGGCAGAAATAAGAGACACAGATGTAGAGCACAAATGTATGGACACCAAGGGGGGAAGGTGGCGGGGGGGTGGTGGTGGTGGTGTGATGAATTGGGAGATTGGGATTGACATGTATACACTAATATGTACAAAATGGATAACTAATAAGAACCTGCTGTATAAAAAAATAAAATAAAATTCAAAAAAATAAAAATAAATGTGTATGGATTTTATTAAGGGAAATGCGGTCAGGTGGCGAGAACAGCCAGCAGACACACTGTGAGTCTGACTCCACTGATGGAGAGCAGGAAGGAAGGGTGGGTGTGGGAGTCCTAGACCACCTGCAGCCCAAGAAGGCTCAGCACAGCCATCAGGGAGTTCTTGAGCCAGAGTCAGCCATCTGAGGAGTCCTGTTCTCCCAGGAGAGGCTTGCTTTAGGGTCCCGGCTGCCCTCGGCCACGGGCTGGAAGCAGCCCACAGGAAGTGTGCCCACAGAGGATGTCAGAGCAGCAGCTGGGCTCTTGCTCAGTTATACTCCCTCCAGTTGGAGGCCTGCGTGGCACATGCCTGCTCACGGCCACCACACATGCCCACTTCACAGACAAAGAAACTGAGACCCAGAGAGCTTAAAGGACCAAGCCCAGGTCAGTTGGCCAGAAAGTGGTGGAGCCAGGATTAAAATTAGAATAACCTGACCTCAAAGTCAGTTCTCTGGACCATAGGAACAGAAAACTAGGAAAAAAAGAAACTACAGGTGGAAAGAGCCCTTTCATCTAAAATGTGTCAATAATGGATGAGGCATATAAAGTAATGGCCTATCGGACTTCACAACGCCAACAGAAAAGGATTTCGCAGCAAAAGTGCTGCCAAGACTTGATGAGAAAGAAAACGTTGGAAGACAATAATTTTCATTTTAAAATGTTTCCTCCCAAACAGTAGCCCATTCCATTTTTTCCATAAATGTGGGTGGATATGGGGGCACATGTGGAAATCTTTTTCTTCTTGTTTGAATTTGTTCAATTTTATACTATTCGGGCTTTCCCAAGCCCCATACACTTTACTGCATCATCCATTCATACATTCAATCAACAAACACATGAGTTCACCAGGCACCATGCTTGGCCCTGGGGATGTATATATGAATAAGACACATCCCTGCCTTCAGAGGTAGTGGGATAGTTGACAAAGATCTGATGCAAGATCTAGTTTATCTTCACAAATCCTTCTGTGGCGGGCCGTGGTCATTATCTATCCCCCTTGGACAGGTGAGGAACTGAGGTCAGGGGAGGTGACACTGACTAGCCTATCACAAGCTAGTAAGCAGTGGCATCCTTGGATCCAGCTTCAGACCTCTAACCCCGAGTACCCCCACTTCTCTACAGCACCCGGAACAAATGGCATTCGGGATGCTGAGTATCGAACGGGATTCAGGGTGTCCTGAGAACGTGAAATGCAGCCACCTCGGAAGTACCACTGTCACATAGCAACATGACTCTGCCTGTCAACCCACGCAAAGTACAGCTGTGACTGCAACACGCTGGTGAGAGGCAGGGAACACTCGCCTCCCCTCACCAACCACCACCAACCCCCCCCCAGGTCTGGAATTGCTCCCGGGCCACCTGCATAGGCAGCTCAGAGCTTCCAGAGAGCCCCAGGTTAAAGCTGAGCCTGGAATCCCCAAAAGGCTTCCCTGGCTGGACCAGAAGGTGGGTGTTGGGAAGAGGGAAGGAGAGACGAGGAGGAAACCATTCCAGCCCCATCATCCCGCAGTGGTCACAGCACCTGGTTTCAGCCATGATCTGCCTCTAAGAACAGCCAAGAGAATGTGTGTGCTCCGTCTGATTCCACATACCTTGCAGCCAAACCTTGTTTTTCCTGTTTCTATGTGACAGGTTCACCTTAGACATGATCAAGCTGGTCCTGGTAAGAATGCAATGACCATCACTGTAACAGCCTTTATTTTAAAATCCAATTATTAGAGAAATGCAAACCAAAACTACAATGAGGTATCACCTCACACCGGTCACAATGGCCATCATCAAATAATCTACAAACAATAAATGCTGGAGAGGGTGTGGAGAAAAGGGAACCCTCCTACATTGCTGGTGGGAATGTAAATTGGTACAGCTACTGTGAAGAAAAGTCTGCAGGTTCCTTAAAAAACTAAAAATAGAGTTACCATATGATCCAGCAATCCCACTCCTGGGCATATATCCAGAGGAAACCATAATTCGAAAAGATACATGCACTCCAGTGTTCACAGCAGCACTGTTTACAATAGCCAGGACATGGAAGCACCCTAAATGTCCATCAACAGAGGAATGGATAAAGAAGATGTGGTACATATGTACAATGGAATATTACTCAGCCATAAAAAAGAATTAAATAATGCCATTTGCAGCAACATGGATGGACCTAGAGATTGTCATACTGTGTAAAGTCAGACACAGGGAGACAAATATCATGTGATATAGCTTATATGTGGAATCTAAAAAAAGGATACAGGTGAACTAATCTACAAAACAGGAAGAGAGGTACAGATGTAGAAAACAAACTTATGGTTACCAGGGGGTAAAGACGGGGGATAAATTGGGAGATTGGGATTGACACATACACACTGCTATATATAAAATAGATTACTAATAAGGACCTACTGTAGAGCACAGGGAACTCTACTCAATACTCTG
Organism: Platanista minor; assembly: GCA_004363435.1. Classification (NCBI taxonomy): domain Eukaryota; kingdom Metazoa; phylum Chordata; class Mammalia; order Artiodactyla; family Platanistidae; genus Platanista; species Platanista minor. The sequence goes on along the minus strand of RJWK010047912.1, from coordinate 2,287 downwards.
TAATGACCTGTATGGGGAAAGAAGCTAAAAAAGGAGTTGATATATGTATATGTATACCTGATTCCCTTTGATGTACAGCAGAAACTAACACAACATTGTAAATCAACTATACTCCAATAAAGATTTAAAAAAAAAAAAAAAAAAGAATGCAATGACACTCAGTCTAGACATACTAAATAACCAAGCCATGTCCCCAAAATGCCACCACAGACGAGGCTCTCCCTTTCGGATTTATCATTGCCCTCTCTTTCTAGCCCTCCTTAAAAACTTCAGGCTTTGTTTCCACATGGAAGAGACCAAGGTATCGTGAAATTTCTGGGACAGAGAGCCACGACAATGGGAAGCAAGACTGAAAGGGGAGGAGGAAGGAGGTAAGAATGTGCTGCCACCTTGACTCGGCTCTGTCCTCGCCTCCTCTCACCTGAATTGCTGGGACAGCCTCCAGTCCTGCCCTTCTTAAATGCATCCTCCACATCCTCCAGGGGGCCTCTCCAAGGCGTGGATCTGATCACATCCACCTCATCCTCAAGCTCCACTCCAGGCACCACGGAGCTTCAGAAGAACATGCAGGCTCCATGGTTTGCAGCAAGACTCCCTTCCAGGACCTCGTGCCTGGCTGTCTCCCCAGCCTCACCGGCTGCCACACCCCACACGCAACCTTTGTCCCAGGCAAATCAAGCAACACCCAGGCCCCTGCATGCCGAGCCCAGAGGAACAGGTCTTGCTTCCCAGTTCCTTTCTCCTTCTCACTCTTTATCTGGCCAACTGCTCCTCATACTTCAAAACTCTCTTCATGTGTTACCACCTCCAAGAAGTCCTCCCTGACTGCCCACCCCTCAGTGCAATCAGATGCCCTTCCCCTTGAGATTTTCTCTATGTCTCAATGTGGAGCTTAGCACAGTGCCTAAAGCTGGAAGGCTCCTAGGTACAATTTGCTCATTCCTGAATTCATTCATCCATCCTTCCATAAATCTGCCTTATGCCAGCATTTATGATATCAAGTTTGCACACGTGCCCAAAGGAAAGTCTGACTTCTGAGTTCACTGAATCTGGTGCTAGTGGTTGTTGTTGTTTTCTCACAGACAGGCATCCTGAGTCAGGGTGTTAAAATTCTCAGGAAGCAAATAGTCCAAGGAGAGCTTGTAATCCACTTCTCTGGGCTCCAAACACTCAGTTTTGAGCTTTCTTGTTCTCTTCACAAAGGGCTAGAAGGTTCTCTTTTACTCATGGGGGCAAAATATTTGGGGGGGTTAAAAACAATCTGTTGAATGGAATGAATCACCCTTGGTGAATCACCTCTCTGGTAGCAAGCAGGCAGAATTTCCCTCCAGCCTGCCTTCCTGGGGTTCCTCTGACTAGGACCAAACAGCATAAATTTGGGTTTGAGGACCCAAAGGCTGAAGCCCTGGCCCATTAGTGCACCCCCCGCCTGAGAAGAAAACAAAGGGTGCTGGATTCATTTGGGGCTCAAAGGATCACTGACTTCTTTCTCAGGACTAGTAAGCAGATGGTTTCTCCTAATCTTCCCCAGCTCTCTTGTTGTATTTATAAGCCAATGGCATGGCACAAAGTCAGGGGTCTTCACCAGCAGACAGGGCCTGAAGAATGAGGCTCTTGGCATGGAGGCCTCAACTCAGGCAGTAGCTCAAGGGATGGAGAGGAGGGGGTCAGAGACAAGGGGTGTTAAAGAAGTAAAATCCACAGGTCCTAGTGATTGACAGAAAGGGAGAAGGGTGGAGAGGGCAGGATCCAGGATGACACTCAAGCACCTGGTTGGAAGAGCGTGGTGTTCTCCAGGACAAAAGGCAGGAGGCCTGGGTTTACAGCTTCTGTGGCACATCCAGGTGGCCATATCCAGTAGACATTAGACTTAAGGGACTGGAACTCAGGGACAAAATCTAGCTGGAAGCCTAGGTTTGAGAGTGATGAGAATATAGGTGATATTGAAGCCACAGGACTGGATGAAATGGTCCAGCAGGAGATGCAGAATGAGAAGAGAGTAAAAGATGGTGCTCAAGGGAGCAACATGTAAGAGACAACAGAGAAAGAACTAGAAAGAATGAGAGAGTAAAGGGGGAGCACCAGGATGTGGCTTCCTAGACATCAAAGGTGGTCAATCTTTTTTTTTCCTTTTTGTTTTTAATTAATTATATTTTTGGTTGCATTGGGTCTTCGTTGCTGCGTGCAGGCTTTCTCTAGTTGCGGCGAGCGGGGGCTACTCTTCGTTGCAGTGCGCGGGCTTCTCATTGCGGTGGCTTCTCTTGTTGTGGAGCATGGGCTCTAGGCG
>RJWK010047911.1:0-17123 GCA_004363435.1 Platanista minor | reverse complement strand
CAGAGCGGTGTCAGGAAGGGACCGCGCAACCTGCCTCTCAGGTGCACCTGCTTCGGGAGAGACGGGCAGCCAGTCCAGCAGGTTCTCCTCTCCCTCCGTCCCAGCGGCCTTTGAATTTCACCTGTGCGCCTTCAGAGACCTCCGAGGGCCAAATGCCCTCGGCTAACAGAGGCAGTCAGGGCCGTGGCCCCCTCCCTCAACAGATCACTGCTCTAAGGGACCCAGTGCAGTTTCAGTAACCCCTAAAGTGACGCGGCTAGCTCACCTCTCAGGGCCGGGGCCAGGTGGACGTGCATCGGCGGACCACAGCCAAGTTCAGAGGGGAAGCAAGCGTCCAGGGCCTTGGCTCCGCGTGTTGGACCCGTCCCAGGTGCTAAAGAATCAGAGTGGGTCACAGGAGAACTCAGTTACTTCTTCTTGCCTTGAAAGTTGTGGTTTCAAATGTCTGGCCTCCCTTCTCCTCCTCCTGCCCGATTTTCCTGTCACTCTCTGAGTCTGAGTTGCTTCTAGGGCAGGAAAACCCTGGTGTAGCACCACCTGTCAACGCTGAATGTCCTATTCGTTTCCAGCCTGAAAATGTCACCGGCCCTCCCTTTAACCTGCATTCTCCAGGGCTGAATGCTCCCTGACCCCCAAGCCCCACTCTGACCCTTGCTGCAGGCCCTGGCCTACGGAGGCTGAGTCATCTGGCAGGCCCAGCTCTGCAATCTGCTGCCCAAAACGAAAACGGGGCGCCTTGGGCAGCCCGGCATCACACCAAGTGCTCGGGGCCCTGTTGACGGCAGGGGTCACAAGCCCACGACGCCGGCCCTGCCTGTCGTAGCACTGACGCGTGTGGACCTCCTCGGAGAATCCCAGGGCACCTTCAGAACATCCAGGTCTCCCAACATGGCAGGTACCGAAGAGCTTGTAACCCGGCACACCATTTTCACCCAGCGTCAGGGATGCAGCCCCAGACCTCACAGCAGTCATCAGAGGCTGGGCCTAGGGACCGTCTGTGTCCCATGTTGTGAAACTTGCGGCTGGACGTTGCACCTCTTGGGCCCTGACCGCTTATGGGGACTTGGGGGTCCCCAAAATATTTGTCACCCTGCAATATTGGGACCATTCTGGTCATTCTTGAGCAACTAGGAGGTTTTAGCTTGTTTTTCAGAGGAGACCAAACACCCACCTTTTAGGAAGACCCCACCTGGATCACGGATGTCACAGGGGTCACAGGGACAACCATGCCGGTTTGTTTCCTCACGTGGATGGAGGACAGATTGGCTGACTCACCTTGGCCGTGGAGGAAAGAGGGGTAGGAAGGGGAAGTCCCCAGCTGGCAACTCCCTTCCCACACCTGCTACACCCGAGGTAGGGGAAAGGCTTTGGCGCCAGGGCCAGGACCCCTACCTGTTCGGGCAGATCAGCCTCTGCAGACGTGCTGAGGCTGCTCAAACCTGGACGTTTTGTCATGGGATCGGGGTGGAGGGTTGGCAGCCCCATCCCACCTCCTAACCAGGAACTGACTCACACCAAGGGTTCAGAGGAGCCCACTTTCCAGGAAGATAAAAAGACACCTCAACAGGTAGAGGCCGTGTCTACACGTTGCCTCGGCGATAGCGTCTCAGGAGCAGGGACTAAGCCCTGCTGGGCTTCCGTGGGTGCCCCAGGGCTTCCAAGGCTGGTCACAGAAATGGCCAGAAGTCCATGGGGCAGCCACTGTGGTTTCTGATTGCTGGTTTGGTGCCGGCAGAGGGAAAGAGGGGGTGGGTGTGTGGGGATGCCCATGTAGTCCAGGGAAGAGCAGGGTCCCCGCATCTGAAGACCCTATAGCCAAGGCTGTGGGCCCTAGAGCAAAAAGCCTGGACCCTCTTCTCCCAGGACCAGGGAGGCCATTCTGTGGTCAGCTCAGGTGACCGCCACTCAGGAGAAGCAGGGGGAGGGGAAATTCTTGAGTTACGAAACCAAGGCCCCCAGGGTCCCACTTCTGCTTTTGTTTCTCTGTTTGAAGATGAAACGCTTTGTTAGCAGAAACCTCATCCAGCAGCTTTGGAAGTTGGAATGTAAAATTAATGATTCAGGCCCAAGTGAAACGTTCCTCGAGGGGCATTTTCTGGAAGGATCCTGTCTTCCTTCACTATGTAGGGAAAATGTCTCTCCAGAAAGGGCCTGGGCCTTCGGGAAGTGGCCTTCACAAAGCCAGACCAGGGCACAGTCCTGCGGGGAGACCCCCTGCCCATCCCCGGAGGCCTGGACCCACGTGGGATGCGGGGAGAGGGGTACCTCTCCCGGGCCAAGGGTTCCAAGAATCCAAGGCTGGGGATGCCCCTGAGAGTGAATGAGGTCTGACAGAGGGGAGGCTCGTGGCTGGTGGTCGGGTCGGGTATGGGGTCAGCCGAGGCCTGGCGCGTGACCCGAGTCCGGGCAGCTGGCCGTGCGGCCGGGCGGGGCGGGGCCGGGTCACCGTGGGCAGCCGCGCGCCCCGCCCCGGGGGAGTGTCCCGCCCGCGCGCAGCCACCCTAAGTGCCGGGCGGGGCGGCCAGGGCGGAGGTTGGCGGAGGAGCTACCGGCGCGGGATCCGAGTTAGGATCCGAGTCGGGATTCGAGTCAGGGTCCGATCGCACCGGCGAGGGAGCCATGGCGTCGTCCGGGCCGGCGCAGCTGGTGCTGCTGCTGCTCGTGCTGCCGGCGAGCGCGGCGCGGGCCGGCCTCCACTTCCGCCCTGGCCGCGGCTGCTACCGGCCCCTGCGGGGGGACCAGCTCACCCAGCTGGGGCGCAGGTCGGGGCGGCTGGGGGTGGGGAGGGGCTGCACATCTCCCGGGGCTTCGCGCCCTCTCCCTCCTGGGGGACCCTGTCGCCTCCTTGGGGTTCCAGGAACCAGGACGCCCAGCCTCCCTTGACCTCTGAGGGTCAGGGCCAGCCCCGTTGCTTTGGGGGCGCGCTCTTTCACATTTGCGGGGTTGGACGAGGCGCACGGGTGGGGGAGGCAGGCCAGCCTCGCCGTCCTGGCATTTGGGGCATTGCTGGCGGAGCGGTCTGGTTCCTGCACTGGGGGGGCGGGTGTGTGCCCTCCCCACTTCAGATTATGAGCGGGCAGGGGCGTCTCCTGGCTGAGATAGCCCGCTCCCGCTCGCTCGCAGTTTGGGGAGGGGAGAGGGCGCTGGGGAAGGTGCCTGCGCGCCCGACCCCCAGGGGCCCCAGTGCTGATTCCGGTGGTGGTGGTCTGTTTCCAGGACATACCCCCGGCCTCACGAGTACCTGTCCCTATCGGATCTGCCCAAGAGCTGGGACTGGCGCAACGTGAATGGGGTCAACTACGCCAGTGTCACCAGGAACCAGCACATCCCCCAGTACTGTGGCTCCTGCTGGGCCCACGGAAGCACCAGTGCCATGGCGGGTAGGTCGGGGACCGCGGCCCCTCTTGACTGTGGGCCAGGAGGGCCCGTCCAGCTGCCTTCTTTGTCAGTACCGGCAGCTGCAGCCCAGGGTCCCGGGGGCCTGCGGTTCTGTGCCAGGACTCAGCCTGGCATGGGGCGGTGTCTGCGTCAGGCCTAGGGGAGCGGACCCGGGGCCTGTGGATGCCCGGCAGTCACAGGACTGAAGACCTGTGACAAACGGCTCCCAGGAGTCTTATCTGTCCCGAAGCTTGTGACCTGGGCTCTTGGGGATCAAACCACAAACTCACCGAACCCCCTGCTGGTGTCTGGGTATGCGGAAGTGAAGCTGCTTTTCAGCGTAGTTAATATTTGAAATGAATGCCTGTTCTGGCCTTGGAACATTGAGCAAGGCTGGCCGTTTTCTCATCTGGGCCTTAGCCACCTGGCTGCAGCGAGGGTGGGAAACCTCGAGGCCAGGGTTGGGGGGCGGGGGGGATCCGAAGTCAGCGCCGCTCTAGAAGGCTGCTGGGCCTGCCTTGGTAGGGGAGGGAGGGGAACTTCACACCAGCCTGGGCCTTCATTCAGCTCGGGGTTCCGGGAGCCTGCAGTCACGCTGGAATCTTTCGAACTCCTGCCCTGTGGCATTGTGTTAAGCCAATGTGTGGCTACCTCCCCTGGCCTACGCTCGATATCTCATCCCGTTTAAGCCTCCTGGCTGCCCTGTGATTGCTCCCACTTTGCAGATGAGGAAACTGAGGCTCCTGGCAGGGAGGTCAGGAGACTAGGCCTTTGTGGGAGGGACAGCCAGGAGCAGAGCCCGGAAGCTGGGCTGTCTTTAGGATGAGGAGTAGGGGTGGCATCTGGACTGGGGGCATGTGGCAGGGTCTCGTGGTGGCCCTGCCCCATCTCTCCTGGGGGCTGGGTTGTACTTCTGACCCTTCAGGAAGGAGGAGGGCGGGGGCGGGTAGGCTGAGCCCTATATTATTTTGTTTTATTTTATTGAAAAAATTTGTTTTGGCTGCACCCCGTGGCTTGCAGGATCTTAGTTCCCCAACCAGGGGTTGAACCCCGGCCCACAGCAGTGGACACGCCGAGTCCTAACCACTGGGCCACCAGGGAACTCCCTGAGCCCCATTTTAAGGTGTAGGAGCTCTTCTGGGCAGCTGGGGAGGCCCCTGACTGGGATGGAGATGGACAGGGCCCCTGGAGAATGTGGAGCAGAGGCTTAACCACTGGAGCCGCTGGGAGACTTCAGGGCCCCGCAGGCAGGCAGGCAGGCAGGCGGGCAGGCGGGCAGGCGGGCGGGCGGGCAGGCAGGCAGGCAGGCAGGCAGTGTGTGGGTGGGCCTCGAGCCAGAGGCTCAGGGCAAAGGCCTGGCAGGAATGGCGCACTCCCTGGCCCGGAGGAACTGAGAGGGCCTTTGTGGCAGGGGCCTAAGGGTGGGTGGGGGAAGCTGAGAAGGTCACCAGGGGCCCTACCCCCAGGGGAGGGGCCAGGCAGAAGCCTGAGGGATCTTAGGGAGGGAGTCACATGCCAAGATTTGCATCTGTAGAGGAGTGTGGGGCCGGAGGGGATGGGGTGTCCCTGTTCAGAGGTCAGCCCTCCACTTGCTGGAGTGGCGTCTCCTGGGCAGATGACTGCTTCTCCCCTCTTGCTCTCCAACCCCTAATGGCCTTCCTAGCAGCAGGCATCCTCTTCCTCTTTCACTGAGAAAACAGAAGCCCCCAGAAGGGGACTTCCACGGTACCCGGCCCAGCTACCACCTACTGCAACTGGTCGTAGCTCGCCTTCCCTCCTGTCCCCAGCCGTCCAGCATCTGAGCCCCTGGACGAGGCCATCCCTGCCGATGCTCAGACCTGGCCATCGCTGAACCCCACCCTGTCTCCAGCCGCCACCCCACTTCTGGGCTCCTGGAGGGGCCTGCAGTCCCCACTTTCTCCCTGCCAATCCGACCCCCTCCAGTCGCCTGCCAGCTCCTCGCCAAGGTCACCGGTCCGGGGCCGCCAGGGGCAGGTCTGGTGGTTGCCCCCGGGGCTCGCCCTGCCCGGTTGTGCTCAATCAGCCCCTCCCCGAGATGTTTTCCTCGCCTGTAGCCACAGGCCCCTGTCTCTGCCTCAGCGGCCTTCCTTCATCGCCCACCCCCGCTTAACTTCTCCCCGGGACCCTGCACCTGGACTCGGCCCACCCGCGGGACACCTCAAACCTCACGTGCTCCTCCTTTCTGCCACCACCCTCACCCCCACACCGGTTCTCCCCCGGCCTCCCCGATCGCTCCAGGAGAATGCCATCCCTGCCGCACTCAGGCCCAGGCCCAGAGGCAGCCGGCCTCCTGCTTTTCACCCTCAGAACATCAGGCCGCAGGGCCGGACTGTACCTTCCAAGCACCGCTGCGGAGCTGCCCGCCCGCCCGTCCGCCTGCTGCTCCCCTGGTGGAGCAGCTCAGATCCAGGTCGGGTCCCTTTTCTGTTCCGCTTGAAACCCTCCAAGGTTTCAGGCAGATAGAACAACACCCTGACTTGCCCGCAGAGCCCGTGTAAGCTGGCTGCCTGTTCCGTGTTGGGACCCAGTTTGGACGCCAAGAGCTGAAGAACGGGGCGGGTACCCTCAGGCGGGAGGGGTTATTGGGTGAAGTGGTGTCAGCTGCAGGGTCAGCAAGGCCGGGGAGGGGGCTTGAGCACCCAGGGCGGGCGTGGCGAGGCTGCTGAGAGGAGCTTGGGGAGACCTGCGGGGGGTGGAGGGCGGGGCTCACCCGCACAAGGGGCTCCGCAGAGGGCTGTCCGCGGAAGAGCACTGGGGCGGTGCGTCCAGGGGCGCTGGGGGAAGGGCTGGGGCACGTGCTGGGGACCGGCCGTGGGTTCCACAAGGCCCGGGGCTGGTCACAGGGCCGGGTGTAGAGCCCTGTGGGCCCAAGGGCCTAGGAGGTGACCCCAGGGGTGTAGAGGGCCTGGGGCTGCAGGAGGGAAGGAAGGGGGCGCCTGGAGGGGGCTGCTGGTGGGTGGAGGGCCTGGCCGCTTGCTCGCCGTCTTCAGGGTAGGAACAGGCGCAGCTGCGGTGAGTTCTGACCTGGAGGTGGGAACTCGGGATGCGGCCATGAGGTGGGCGGCTGCGGAATCGTCGCTGCGGGAGGGTGGAAAGTGAGGTGGCGGGCCCGCGGTAGGGTTGGCTGCAGGGCCCCACAGGATGCTCTAAAGGGGGGCAAGGGGTGGGGGGCCGTGGCTGCCCTCAGCCGTCCCCAGCTGCCCCGTGGGGTGTGTGGACCCAGGCACGTGGGGAGTGAGAGTGGGGTCGCCGACCGGCCCCTAGTCTGGCTCCCCAGTGCCCTCGGGGATCTACCAACCTTCAGGCATGACACACCCGGCCCTGCCCGGATGGCACTTGTAGTGGGGGGAGGGTGGGCATCGGTGCCAGGAAGGGCCCAGGAGGCCTCTCTGGAGAGCAGGGACCCCAGGGAGGAGGGGAGGGCCCTCCAGAGAGGGATGCGTGGCCCCCGGAGCGGCAGGCAGTGGGGTGGGTGCTGACCAGCATGGGTGCTGTCCCTGCAGACCGGATCAACATCAAGAGGAAGGGAGCGTGGCCCTCCATGGTGCTGTCCGTGCAGCATGTGATCGACTGTGGCAACGCCGGCTCGTGCGAGGGGGGCAACGACCTGCCGGTGTGGGAGTACGCCCACCGGCACGGCATCCCTGACGAGACCTGTAACAACTACCAGGCCAAGGACCAAGGTAGGCACACACACACATTCTGCCCTCTTCCCAGCGCACGTGTGGCCCGGAACCCAGGCCGGCACACTTCACAGGGCCTGTGGCCGGGGGCCCTGGGGGAGGGCGGGACAGAGCTGGGAGCCCCCTGCCGCCGTGTGCCTCGGGGGGCCGGGGGGACGGGAAAGGTGGGGCCTGGCATCCTTGGTGGGAAGACCAACAAAAAAGGACTTGGGATGGGGGTCTCCAGCCTGCGTGCCCTGCGGCCAGGCCGGGCCCTGGTGTTTGGGTTTTGACGTGTTGGCATTTTGGTGGTTTCATGGCCCTTAGTAAGGGGAACGTTCATCAAGGGAAGAGTGTTTTCCAGGAGCTGGGTATGACGAGCAGGCAGGAAGCAGGCTGGCCCAGCCTGGTTCAAGACCCTGGTCCCGGCCGCCTGCATCTGGGTGGATTTGGAGCCGAGGGCGCTGCACGGACCAGCGGATGCAAGCTGGCCTGGGGCCCTGGAGTTGGCATGGTCCTTTCAGGCTGCTCCCCTTGGAAACCCAAGGAAAGAAAAAGTCCAAACCCTAACCCCACAGTGGGTAGTTTTAAGTCACCTGTCTGAGCTCCCTCGTAACCAGAGCAGAGAGCTGAGACCAACTCGAAAGTCCTTTTGAGACAGGAGCGGGGAGGACGGCGGTGTGTGGGGGGAGCCCGGGGGGCTTTTCTGCCCCCCATTCCATCTGTAAAAGGTGTGCTCAGGCCCCTGTACCTTCTGAAGGCGCCATCCCACGCCCACAGGCTGCCCCCGCCTTGCCTCCCAGGTCGTATTGCACAGCCAGAAAGCATCTCCCCAAACTGGTCCAGTGAGTTGTTGAAGTGATAGATGCGGTGGGGGTCAGAGAACCAAGGAGAGGCATCCAGGATGAAGGGGAGCAGGGAGGACCCCAGAGGGCTCAGAATCGGGAACCAGGTGGTCCTCGGAGCCCTGATCCGCCCAGAACTGCTCTTGTCTGTCCTCGGCCAGGCCCCTCCAGCCCACCTAGTACAACAGGGCCAGATGGAACTCACTGGCACCTGATTGTTTGCAATAAGTAGTCCTGTCCTTTTTTTTTTTTTTTTTTTTGGCTGTGTTAGGCCTTCGTTGTTGCACGCGGGCTTTCTCTAGTTGCAGCGAGCGGGGGCTACTCTTCGTTGCGGTGTGCGGGCTTCTCGTTGCGGTGGCTTCTCTTGTTGTGGAGCACGGGCTCTAGGTGCGCGGGCTTCAGTAGTTGTGGCATGTGGGCTCAGTAGTTGTGGCACACGGGCTTAGTTGCTCCGTGACATGCAGGATCTTCCCCGACCAGGGACCGAGCCCGTGTCCCCTGCATTGGCAGGCGGATTCTTAACCGCTGAGCCACCAGGCAAGTTCCAGTAGTCCTGTCTTTGGATTAGCAAATGTGGCCACAGATCCACCTTTTTTCAGGTTGTCCTGGGCATTTGGTATCTAAGGGACAAATTAAACCAACAGTTTAATCCTCAAGGAGTTTAATGTCTTGGGGGAGGAGTCCGGGTAGATACAAAACTGTAACAGAAATAGGTAATGTGAAAGCAGTAGACAGTGGTGCCGTGGGCCGAGGCAGGATGGATGAGGTGAGAAGTAATACTCTCTAGGGCCCAGGGAGGATGCAGGAGGTGGTGTGGAGTCTTCCAGATGTAATAGCTGCACTGTTTTTTGAGGCCTAATTATTGATACCTTCTCAAACTGAAATAATAAGAAAATGCTTATTTTTTCCCCAAACAATACAATCTTGTTAAAAGTGAATAATTTAATTATACTCTATTCTCAGCTGTAGAGTATGGTGCAAAGGCCTCCTCCCGGCTTTGAAGGGAAAGTGGAGCTTCTGAGCACCTACTATGTGCTAATTAATGTTTCTTTCCACTGAGGCCTGGGGAAAGGCTTTCTATGACTCCTGCAGCTGAAAGAAGAGGGTAATTAAACACCCGAGGACAAGAAGACTTCCATTATTAGCTGATGGATGGAGCGTTCAGGATTGGGTCTGGGCGTGCTACTTGGTTCACGGGTTAACGAGGAAATGGCCTCACGCTGACTTTCCGCGCTGTCCCCAGAGTGTGACAAGTTTAACCAGTGTGGAACATGCACTGAATTCAGAGAGTGCCATGTCATCAAGAACTACACGCTCTGGAGAGTTGGCGACTACGGCTCCCTCTCGGGGAGGGAGAGGATGATGGCAGAAATCTATGCGCAGGGCCCCATCAGGTGAGGAGCTTTGAGACCCCTGCCCGCGGAGGGTGTGCGCGCTTCCCGTAAACGGGACCCCGGTGACTTTCACCCCTTTCCTTCTGGCCACCTTTAGCCACAAGGCTGGAGACACAGCTGCCACGCGAGTTTTCTCAATAGTAAAGCTCAGTAGCCCATGTGCCCCTCGTGGGATTACTGTGAGGGAAGGACACAAGCTCCCAGAGTGTAGCCGGTGCTCTGGGGCAGCTGGTACAGCTTCGGTAGGGAGGACGCCAAGTGAGTAACAACAGAAGTTTGGGCAGAATCACCTGGTGTGCGTTATCTGAGCTGGATCCACACGGCTCTTCCTAACGATGGCCAACGACGGCCTCATGAAAGAGCTCATTCTTCCCCTGCTTGCTCTCAGCTGCGGTATAATGGCAACGGATAAGATGTCTAACTACACCGGTGGCATCTATGCTGAATACCACAACAGGGCCTACATAAACCACATAGTCTCCGTGGCCGGCTGGGGTGTCAGCCATGGGACGGAGTACTGGATCGTCCGGAACTCGTGGGGCGAACCATGGGTAAGACATTTCCACTGCGACTCCTCTCACTTGGATGGTTCTGGGGGTTTTGTAGCTGAGAACTGCGGCCCTGAGCAGAGGGGCTTCAGGCTCCAGACGTGTGGGGTGAGGTCCTTCTGCGTTGCACAGGGGCTGTCCCCGTCCTGTGCATCGCAGCACGTTTAGCAGCATCCCCGGCCCCTACCCAGTAGATGCCAGATGCTCCTCCTCGTCCCCCCAGCTGTGACAGCCAAAAAATGTCTGCAGACATTGACAAATGTCTCCCGAGGGGGGGTGGGGGCTGAGAAGTGCTGCTTTAGAAGTCTCCGGTTAGCTAGCTTTTATTCCTTTACGACCATCTCATTCTTTTTCTTGCCATACTTTCGGCTCTCCTTAAGTAATACTGTGGAGTTTCTTCAAAAATACTTTTTGAGTTGAGTCAAAAACCCAGGGGAATTGAATTAACTGCCAGAATTTTCATTTCTAAGACCTAGTATTAACGATTAACAGCTGAAGACACAAATTCATTGTTATGAAATCAGGGAAGGTGATTTATGTCGAAGTGATGAAATGTCAATATTTTTTATTAAACAACTATAAATGGGGATATTAATAGGTAGTCGAGTCATCTGGTCTAAAGAGTCGATCAACATTTCAGTTACATTAATTAGCTCTCGGCATACAGGGCCATGTACCCCCCCCCCGTGTTGAATATTAACCAAGTTAGATATTTCACAAAAGCTATTTCCGAACAGGGGTCCCAGGAGAGGGAAGGGGCGGCCCGAGCGGGTGGCTGGGACGCTGCAGGCCCCCCGAGCCTGAGGCTGAGTGAGGAGGGGAGGGGGTCAGTCTACGCAGAGCGCAGACAGGATCTGAGCTGACACACGGTCCCACTCCTCACAGGGTGAGCGAGGCTGGATGCGCATAGTGACCAGCGCCTACAGAGGTGGCAAGGGTGCCGACTACAACCTTGCCATCGAGGAGAACTGCACATTTGGGGACCCCATCGTTTAAGGCAGACGTCTCCAGAGGAGCGGCTCTTAAAGAAATGATCGCACGAGCCCTAACCAGAGGGGATCCCACCTTCACGGGCACTGGGGTGGTACTGCCGTGGTTTGAAGGAACTGGGGGTTGGCAGTCACGTACGGGACGGCCAGTGACTGCCCTGGGCGCCGAGGAGGGACGGCCGCTGCGATGCCGCACAGGCTGAAAGCGTTCCCGGTGGGGGGGGGGGGGGAGTCGCGGAGGGGACGACCCAGCACCCGCACAGGACGGCTTCCTGCCGGGAGGACAGCAGCGCACCATCATCTACCTGGAGAAGTGTGATCCTCCAGGCGGTGAATGATGTGACCTCCGTTTTCTTCAATAAATGATTTGACGACTGTGGTCTGTGATGTATTTAAGAGGTGGAACATTTCAGACTTGTCATCACCAGTTCCTCTGTCACCCTGAAATCAGCGGTAGGGCCGAGGGGGGATGGCGATCTCAAGTTGCCCAAGAGATGAATAAAATGCACACTTCATACCAGAACTGAATCTGAGTGCTTTATTTACACACGAAAACAACATTAACACCGGGACCTACACCTTCCAACCGCAGAAGGGCTTTTTATTTGTTCTCGGAAAATGAAAGCAATTTGCAATCATATGAACTAACCAATGGAGCCTTGTGAGAAAACTTAAAGTCAACTCTCAAAATAGTTCATCTAAGTGTCTCAGTTTCTGAATTTCCACCACCCTCGGGGCTGACAGTTGGCTACATCCCAAGAGGTAACGGGAACCTAGTTCCGCTACTGGGGTAAATGAATACTGTCAACAGGACTTGGGGGCAGCCCCGGACTCACAAGGAGAGGGGACTGTTCCTAACAGCCGTTACACTGCTAACATCTTCCGTTTTAAAAAAGTTACCCACCTCCTCCCACCAGAGCCCATTTCCAAGATGCTGACTGGGCCTCTTCAACAATAGCTTCTGGAAAGGGTTTTTCCACAGCGGGTCTCCTGGAATGTTCTGCTCCAGCTCTGGAGGATGCTCTGAATCAGTTCACCAAGATGAAGTTAGACTTGCAGTGAGCTTTAAAAAACAGAAAGAAAACAGGCACTGGGTTAGAAACAGGAGGGAATGACATTGAAAACTGCAGCCAGGAGACGCTCACGCCAACCCTACCTATAAACTCTGTCACAGGGTCGTGTTCACCTTCTGTTTTAATGGTGCCGGCGATGCTGTCGTTCTCCAGGATAGGAAGGAAAAGCTGCACGAAGTCAGAGGTGTAGGGGGGCGCGATGACGTCGAGCACCTACGGGGAGCACAGCCTGTGAGCGGCTCCGACTACTAGTCAGACGGCAACAGTGCAGCGAGGCCCCTCCCCCAACCCCCGCCATTCTGCTTCCTGCCGACAATCTCCGACATTAAGACGCCCAGGGGTCAGGCAGGTAAAACACTGTTCCTGCAGGTAGGAGGTGCCTGGTAGACTGGAATCCGTGTCACTGTCATCACCGTGACTATCCAAAGGCACGGCTCCCGGAGTTCGGTGCAAGATGACTACATGAAGCCAAGAAGGGCGCTGCCATGGGAAGCGGTAACCGGCGCGCGCTGACCTCAGTCACAAAGTGGCGAATGAGGGAGATGTCGGTGTCCAGCTTCTCCAGACACCTGCGGATGTAAGTGACCACGGGGAGCACGTAGCCCCGGCTCAGCAGGTGCACCATCCTGTCCAGGAGGGTCTTCTTCAACTCGAGCTGCACAGGCGGGGCGACAAGGCTGAGAAAGGGGCCGCCTTCCTGCTGTGCAGCCCAGCCCCGGGGCTGCCCGCTCACCTGCTCCATCACGTCCAGCTGGGAGTGCTCCGTCTCGAAGAGCTTCACCAGCAGCTGCAGGACCTGCGGGTGGAGGAGCTGGTGGCAGGTGCTGATCTACAAAGAGGCCAAAGGGAGCCGCCCTGAGCGCTACGGCTGGGTCTCTGGGCTCCCCGTCGGCCCCAGAGAACCGCCACCAAAGACAGCTCGTGGCTGACGACGGCGGTCCCAGCACTCGGCCCGGGGCTGGTCAGCCTCTGTCCCATTCCTCATCCTTTCAGGGACACCTGATAAAAACTGAGAGATCTGTGGAGTCAACGAAACTAGCTCCTTAAAAGGAAACCCCTCATTTAGAACAGAAATAACCAGCTCTGGAAGGACTGCCTTCTGAAGGCGTGGCACAGACAGGCGGGAGCCTCGGACCCGGAGCTGGGGTGTCCGCAGCCCCTACCTCGTCCAGAAGCGCCAGGTGCACCGGGGTGTGGTCCGTCTGCAGCTGGAAGTACCTCGGCTCTGACACAGTCCAGTCCACCCACTTCAGCACACCCATGGCCACCACTGGAAACCTACAGGTAAACAAGGCAGAACGCTTCCTTTAAACAAAGTTTTCTAAAAGGCAAACACCAAAACTAAACAACACCAACTCAAGCCAGCCCATCAAGTCACTCTTCAACGTGCTCTGCCAGGGAGACACGATGAGTTGAGAACAGGCTGACGAGACCAGCATCCTCTCAAACGCCCAGCTCGAGAACCCAAATCCCATGCTCAGCTGACTTTGGACCAACTTTGCTGGTCTGAAAGGAAAAGACCATTCATGCAACACTCCGTGAGCCTGGTGGACTGGGCTGAAGCTTACTTTTATTTAGCAAACCCTTTCTTTGTCACTAGTACAAATTAACGGAGGAAGATTCAAATGCCTAAGAGGACACCCTGTGTGTAAGCTTTTCTGTGAATGCTTATTTATATAGTTGGCATGACACCCACCATTTCTATGTAGGCGATACTTTGTTGGTCTAACTTTTACTGTAAATAGAGCCTCTTCTCCAAATCAATTTTTGTAATTCTGGTTGGTCTTCCTTTTTCTTAGTCTAATTTGCAAACGGACTTCTGGCAAGTAAACACCTGAAAATTAATTACTCATGCTGCTAAACAGTTTAAAGTGCTCTCTATTTACAAAAAAGAAAATAAATACGATGAATAAGTATCTCTGAATCTGTTACATTTTTTGAGGTTTTAATATGAAAGCTCAAACCCCTCCTCCCCCAGAGAATCAGGGTTAGAACCTCCACGTGCTCACCTGATACACTGGTAGAGGGTGCTCAGCTCGGCCACAAGCTCAGACGCCCCTTTGTTCTCATTGCAACATAAGTTGTGCACAGTCTCGACAGCTTTCGACGTTGACTTCAGCTCGTCTTTATTGATGCTGACGCGCTTGTTCTGAAAACACACGAAGTCGGTGAATCCCGACGGTGCCCGCATCCTTGCAGTCGGGGTAACCCGGCCTCGGCCCTTCTCTCTCTGCAAACCCCCGTCCCTGTCTCTGAAGTGTCCCCGTCCACAGCGAGACCGTCCGCCAGGGAGACCGGCGTCTGTCGGTGGCTTAGGGAATCGGTTTCGTTTCTTTAGCCACACTTCAAATTACAGTTTAAATTAGTATCGTAGATGCTGTGCACCTTTCCTTGAGACATTTAGCACTGACTTATTTTATGCAGAAACACTAGAAAAGACATTTCTGACACTAGTTGGGTCCGTGATTCCCTGCAGCCAAAATTCCCAAATAACACCAAAGAGAAGTTGTTTCTGGCTCCCTAAAAAAGTCCATGAGTTCTCAGAACTGACAGTACCTTCTTCCAGGTCTCCACCACACTCGCTGCATATGCTAAGATGTGGATGTACTTGTGCTTGTGGTCCTGGTTGATCCTGGCCCCTGGTTTAAAGAGTGACTGCATGAACAGGTCTAGGAAGGCCGGCACCCGGATCTGAAGAGAAACACAGAAACACACTGGAAAGGAACACAGGAGTGAGATGGCAGGTAAGTCCACACGCACCCATGGCCGGAGGGCCCGCTCACGTCCACCGCTGCGTGTGCTTCAGGGTGTGTGGGGGCTGAGGACGGGATGAGGAAGGACCAGGGAGAGGACAGAAACATTTCCAGAGGAATGTGCACTCGCTGGCTCCAGACAGTTAAAAGGAACAACGACTTTCCAAAAGAATATACTTCCGATCAGCACTGAGGGTGTCCCATCTTAGGGTTAAAATGAAAAGCAACTCACGAGTTCAACAGGAGGCGGGTCCATGCTTGTAAACATCTTGAACAGGACTGTGATGTCAGCCGGATTCAGGGCTCCCTTGGACAACATAGCCCCAAGGGCCTGACACGCCCGGGGGTAGGAGGCAGCTGTGCCCAGTGCGAGCGTGATCTGACTGGCGTCATGGCCTCTTGATGAAAAAAAATCGTATATCCCATCACTGATGAAGTGGCTCCCTGTCCTGCCCTCTCCTGCCTCCTTCTCTCTCCATTTCCTTCCTTCCTTCTTTCAGATTTATGCTTTGAACTGTGCGGGTCCCTTTGTTTTTTCATGTTTCTCTCATCCACTGGTACGTTTACTATCTGACCCATGAAAACAACATTTAGAGCTAACTGGGAAAGAATAGTTCAGTACAGCTTGCAGGCTTCCTAAAAGGAACCACGCACTTCTTAAGTATCTTAAGACTCCATTAGTAGACAATAAAGCTAATAAGGGCTAGTTTCGTTCTGTAAGATACGGACCACGATCTAACAATCAGACTACTACAGAACTATTTCAGGACTGTTGCCACGTGCCATTGATGAATCCCAATATATTGGGAATTTAGGTTCATAAATACAGTTAGGCTTATAAATAGAGTGAATTAAACGATAAGCAAATCGTTTACCAAATATTCATCGAAGCACAACTTTACAAAGCAAGCTCTCTTCACGTATTTAAAATTAGCCCGACTTTTTCAGCTCTACTGGATAAAAGCAAGTTTACCTATCTGTCAAAAATAGGAGGTTGTAAAGCAATTATACTCCAATAAAGATGTTAAAACATAAAAAAAAAAAAAAAAAAAAAATAGGAGGACCTAGAGTCTTCGGTTGTGGACACAGGGCAGTGTGGCAGGGGCAAGAGTGAGCTGACAGGCAGCCCTCACCTTTCCTGGGCGAAGCGCTGGACCTCCTGTGCGATCCTGCGCACGGCCGAGCCCCCCTGCTCCTCCTGGGCCAGCAGGGACATCAGGGCCTGGGCGAACAGATATGTGTGCTCCCCATGACACACCATCTTCTGGAAGACGGCAGGGAGAGAGTGTATGGGGTTTCAGGACCACAGCAATGACAAAGGCAGACAGAAGAGTCAGACTCCGACAGTTCTGCACGCAAGTCCCCACCTGGGAAGGTGCCCTGCGACCCAGACATTCTCCACAGTAAAGAGCATTTCCCGTTAGAAGACGCACGACCCCATGCAAACGACCCCCTCCTAATCTGAGCCACATCAAGTAAAGCGCTTACAGCAAACTCAGGGAGATTTTTTTCGAGGTTTTCTTCGCCTCCGTCCAAAATCGTAGCTAGAGAGGTACGAAGCACTCTAGAAAACACCTCCAACTGCTGGCAGGCCGTGGACACGCTGGTGATCTCCCCTTGGTATCCTGCATCGGAAATAAGCTGCAACACGGAAGTAAGCCAAACACAGCGCTGACGAGCCGTGGCCCCGCGCCCACAGGAAGGTGGCCGCTGGCCGAGCCTGGGGTGAGGAGGGATGGGCACTGGTCGCGGGTCTCAAACTTCTGCTCGGGTCCCCGCTTCAACACTAACTAGGTTGGTGGTCCCAGTCAAACCCCCCACCCTTGACTCTTCGTGTGTGAGACAGAGGAGATGGACCAGGCGCTCTTAGAGGCTCCTCTCCAAACACAAGGCTCTGTACCATGTTCCTGCCAAATCCTAAAACACAGTCCACGTCAATCCCAAAACATACAAAGTCTATGCTTTTCTTTCTCGACGTTTATGACTTACTAAAGTGAAACGACGAAAACCTTTACAAAAAAAGCACGTAGGATCTTTTCAAAGGACACAGACCAACAACCAACCAAGTCAAAATCACCCTCATTCATAAATACTTCCATCTTTTCTCGGACTCTAGGACTCTTCCTACCTTAACAGTGAAGTTCAGCATCAAACAGTCTGGGTGGGCTTCAGCCAGTTTGTAGAAAAGGTCTCTCCACGTGGTATGTGCAATCATTTGTTCAAGCCAAGCGGGGGTCTGACAACAAACAAACAGCAAGGTAAGAGGCCTAGCTTTGGCCTAAGTGAAGGTTACGTCGTGTCAGCACGCACAGCAAGGGCTCCTGAGCTCTTGGCTCTGGCCACGGTCCCCTACACAGGAAGAAGCAGGCCCCGGGATGCTGAGACCGCTTGGTGGCCGGGCGACCGAGCCCGAGCCCCGAACGCCCGCGTAGCGTGTGGAAGCTCCAGCCCCGCACGAGA
>RJWK010047910.1:0-17123 GCA_004363435.1 Platanista minor | reverse complement strand
TTTTTTGGCGGTACGCGGGCCTCTCACTGTTGTGGCCTCTCCCGTTGCGGAGCACAGGCTCCGGACGCGCAGGCTCAGCGGCCATGGCTCACGGGCCCAGCTGCTCCGCAGTATGTGGGATCTTCCCAGACCGGGGCACGAACCCGTGTCCCTTGCATCGGCAGGTGGACTCTCAACCACTGCACCACCAGGGAAGCCCTAGCAGACCATTTTATTTATTATTTATTTTATTTTATTTTTTATTTTTTATTTTTTTTTGTTGTACGCAGGCCTCTTACTGTTGTGGCCTCTCCCGTTGCGGAGCACAGGCTCCAGACGCGTAGGCTTAGCGGCCATGGCTCACGGGCCCAGCCGCTCAGCGGCATGTCGGATCCTCCCGGATCGGGGCACGAACCCGTGTCCCCTGCATCGGCAGGCGGACTCTCAACCACTGCACCACCGGGGAAGCCCGCAGACCATTTTAAGTAGATGGAAAATGGTCATTGAAAGTCTGAGATTCAAAAAGGAATGATGATCAAAGACAGTGGTAACTGTATGTTAATAAAGTGTAAGTCAATTTTTAAAAAACTGTATAAACAATAATAATAGTGTCTTATGGGATTTAAAAAAACTGAAATAGAAGTTGTTTTAGTTATTTACTAATTGTCAGTTTATTTTATAAACTGGGGGGAGGTGATTGGAGCTAGTATCCAAAAGATCTTTTTATTACTCAGGAGAAGATTAAAAGTAACTTTGGATTTTGATGAGTAATCGTGATAAAAATGTTATGGTAATGGGCTTCCCTGGTGGCTCAGTGGTTGAGAGTCCGCCTGCTCATGCAGGGGACACAGACAGGTTCGTGCCCTGGTCCGGGAAGATCCCACATGCTGCTGAGCGTCTAGGCCCGTGAGCCATGGCTGCTGAGCCTGCGTGTCTGAAGCCTGTGCTCTGCAACGGGAGAGGCCACAACAGTGAGAGGCCCGTGTACTTTAGTAATAGAAGTAAATAGGTAACTTCCAATCTAGTAGATGATAAAAAATGGAACCAGAAAAAAATAATCCCAAAGGAGGCAAGAAACGAGAGGAAGACAGAGTGTGGAACAACAGATAAGATGATAGAAGTAAATCCAAATATATCTATACCTTATATTTTAAAATGTTCAGCTATGTGGAGTTTAGTCCAGACTACAAAGAAACAAAAGGAAAACATGTTGTAAGTAAAATAATGGAAAAAGATATACCAGGCAAATGTTAATGGAATGAAAGCTGTGATATCATTTGAAATAGATTTTAAGAGAAGTAGAATTACTAGAGATAAAAAAAGAATTGATACGTAATGGTAAATGTTTCATTTTGCCACGAATGTTTAGAAGTTTTAATTGTATGCAACTAATAACCAAAACCACAAATAAAGCAAAAATTAATAGAACTACCAGGAAAAATTGATAAATTTCACCAGTATAGTGGGAGGTTGTAATATATCTTCCTCATTAATTGGTAAAGAGAGCAGACCAAAAAAAAAAAAAAAAAAATCAGGAATATAGAAAACAATGTAATTAACAAGCATGATCCAATGGACATATATTACACCCAGTCACTGTGGAAACATCAGCTGAATCATCATAAAAATCAACCACATACTGGACCATCTAGTAAGTTTCAACAGATTTCAAAGGATTAGTATCCTATAGATCAATTCATTTAAGTTAGAAATCAGTAAGAAGAAAAATCACATGGAAATTAAGATATATTCTTCTAAATAACTCATGTATGAAAGAAGAAATGTTAATGGAGCTTGGACTGCCCTTTGTCTGGGAGATGTTAGGTCATCCCTCAGTTTTGTTTGTGGCAAACACAACCCTGAGAAGTGGCCCACATAAAGGCCTTTCAGTCTTGGCATACCTGGTGAGAATGTTAGAGATGCTAAGGGCCAATGATGAATTGGTTCTCCCCGAAGGAAAGAGAAAATTTTTAACAAATAATGCTGGAACAGTTGTGTATCCATATGTAAAAAAATGAAATTGAGTAAAAAATACATAACTTTTTTTATGAATTGAAGACCTATTGTGAAAGGTAAAAACTATAATACATTTAGAAGACAGTGTGGGATAAAAGCTCTATGAATTTGGTGTGCAGAAGGAATTCTTTTTTTTTATATATTATTTATTTATTTTGGGCTGTGTTGGGTCTTCGTTGCTGCGCGCGGGCTTTCTCTAGTTGTGGTGAGCGGGGGCTACTGTTCGTTGCAGTGTGCGGGTTTCTCATTGCGGTGGCTCCTCTTGTTGCGGAGCATGGGCTCTAGGCATGCAGGCTTCAGTAGTTGTGGCACGTGGGCTCAGTAGTTATGGCTTGTGAGCTCTAGAGCGCAGGCTCAGTAGTTGTGGTGCATGGTCTTAGTTGCTCTGCAGCATGTGGGATCTTCCTGGACCAGTGCTCGAACCCATGTCCCCTGCACTGGCAGGCGGATTCTTAACCACTGCGCCACCAGGGAAGTCCCCAGAAGGAATTCTTAAATGAGAAACAAACTACGGTTACCATAAAGAAAAGGGTTAATCCACCCTATTAAAGTTAGGAACTTTTTCATTAATAAGCAACTAATAAAAAGACAAGCCACCTAAATAGGGAAAGATATTTGCATCACATATAAGAATTGGTATCCAAACAATACAAATGACTTCAATAGACACTTAATAGAAGAGGGAATCTAAATGGCAAATATATATATATATATATGTTTGCCATATATATATACTTTTAGGTTTCTTTTGTATATGAAGAGATATTCAACCCCATTACTTATATGGGAGACACAAATTAAACCACAAGGAGTTACAATTTCATAGTCATCAGGTTGGCAAAAAAATTTTTTTTAATGGGTACATGGAGCAAACAAAATACACATACATTCCTGGTAGCAATTTGTCATTATCAGTTAAAATTGAAGAAAAGAATACTATGTGACCCAATAAGTTCACTCCTTCACATATATTCTGCTTTTAGAATTTCAGAAAACTTATTTACAGTTGTGTTCCAAGGGATATGAACAAGGATGTCCATAACAATACTACTTGTAATAGCCCCAAACATAAACATAAATAAATGTTCTTAAGAGTATAATAAGTTGTGGTATGTTCATAAAGTAGAATATAAGTAATCTGTAAAAAGAATGAATTACTGCTGCAATAATGTTAATGAATTTGGTGGGGGGAAAAACAAGTTTCAGTACAACTCAATTTTACATGATGTGTGAAAAACTTAGAGGGCTAAATAATATAATATTTAAGGATTCTAACTATAAAGGAAAAATTTGCTTAATCTTTGATACAATCAATTAAAAATGTGGATAAATTAAGTCATAAAATCTATGTAGTTTTAACCAACATTTTGTATTTAGGAGGTTCGTTAGTTATTTTGGGTTAAGAAAAGCTATCACTGTGACACCTCTAATACCTTGTAATTTGGCACCTTGTGCCTTAGATGACACTGAAAATTCTCTGCCTTAGTTTCCCTTCTCTTACTCTCTGTCAAGCATTTCCTCTCAGACCATTGTTAATACAAACCTAAGCAAAAGTGCTCTCCTCTAACCTTTTTTTTTTTTTTTTTTTTTGGCGGTACGCGGGCCTCTCACTGTTGTGGCCTCTCCCGTTGCGGAGCACAGGCTCAGCGGCCACGGCCCAGCCGCTCCGCGGCATGTGGGATCTTCCCGGACCGGGGCACGAACTCGTGTCCCCTGCATCGACAGGTGGACTCTCAACCACTGCGCCACCAGGGAAGCCCTCAGTTCATTTTAAGAAGTAGTTTCATAACAATTTAAAACTAAAAGTATTCTTGATTTTGGTGTAAAATATACAAACCTTTCTGTTGTAATGTTACATATTATGTATTTCTGGAAACACTGAAATTGTGCACAGCTGATGGGTTGCACCCAAAACATGCAAAGCTTTGTAATAAGGACACTGACAAAAATAAATCTTAATAAGAATACTAGAATATTTTAAAAGATATATTAACTCTGTTACATATAAAGAAATACTACAGTCAACTTAAGGTTAAAAAAAAAGAGATGAAGGTAGCCTGGTGGAAGGGTGTGCAAGGAAGGGTTGAAGCTACAGGGTTATGGAGGCCAGAGTAAAATGCATGAGGATTTGCAGAGAAGAGTTCATTAAGTATTTTCAAGACAATGTGTGTGACCAGGCTGTGCCAAGAGGAAGAACATGGGTTGAATGAGAATTGTGTACAGTACTGTATTTTCAGCAGCTTGCTGCTTTGCACTGTGTTAGCTTGTTTGGGGTTCAGCTCTTATTATTTAGTAATGCAAAGACATAGGCTGGGAAAAATCATGTACAAACCAGTGTGACTTTCACATTGTACTAAAATCTTTCCCCTACTTACCAGTGAACTAATTTGTTACAGAAAAGCTTAATAACAAAATAAACTGTATAATAATGAGAGGTGGCTTCTGTTTTTGACTAGAAGTCTTTGATCAGCCTGTGACCTTTTTGTGATTTTGTTTCTTGTGAAGTGGAAATACTACAACTAAAAAATAGTCTAACACAGTCTTTTCCCCCTTGAGTATATTGTTTTAACTTTAAGCTATAAAAATAATAAACACCTTAAAGAAAAACTGGAAAATATAACAAAGAAAAAAATTACCAAGTTACTAATATAAGGCACTGTTAGCTTTTTGTATATTTTCTACTTTTTCACCAGTTTTCTTTTCTTTTTTTCTTTTATTTTTTTTGTGCGGTATGCGGGCCTCTCACTGTTGTGGCCTCTCCCCTTGCGGAGCACAGGCTCCGGTCGCGCAGGCTTAGCGGCCACGGCTCACGGGCCCAGCAGCTCCGCGGCATGTGGGATCTTCCCGGACCGGGGCACGAACCCGCGTCCCCTGCATCGGCAGGCGGACTCTCAACCGCTGCGCCACCAGGGAAGCCCCACCAGTTTTTAATAAGCTTTTTTGTTTACTTCACAATCTTCAAGACAGTCATTAACAACTACTAAATATTAAATAGATGTGCTTTTACTTAGCTATTTCTCTGTAATAAAATATGTAAGCTATTTATAGTTTTACTATTATCATTTATAATTCTTGGATGAACAGGTGTGTGTGTGTGTGTGTAAAAGAGAAAAAGGAGAGAGGGAGAGAATCTTTTCCCCTACATAGGATTATTTCACGGAATTATTGGGTCAAAGAATATGACATTTTTAATGATTCTTGATGCATATTGCTGGCTTGCTTTCCAAAATGGCCCTAGGTCCTTGCCCAAAATTGTGTATTATATATTTTTTAAACTGTTGATAATGGGCAACAATAGATACTATTATTTGTATTGCTAGTATCTGTGCTTATCAGACACTATGCTAAGTACATTATCGTATTTAATGTCACATTTTTGTTTTGGTTTGCATTTCTTTAATCATCAATGAAATTGAATGTTTTCTAATATATTTGTTTGCTATTTATATACTTATTTGTAAGAAAAGATCATTTGCCTATTTATTATGGTGGACTTAGTGTTCTAAGTGGATGGTGTTCTAAAGTATTCTACAAGAATAGTTTAGAAACAGCTTTTTTTCTTTCGTTGAAAATACAATAACCATCAAAACCTTACTAAGAGAATGTCAGCCTTTCATCATCAGTATTTGATTTTTTTAACTTTGCTTGGCTATACGCTTTGTGTAATCTTTGGCACATTTGCTGCCATAGTATTATCTTACATCTGAAAGTAATGGGATTTTATTCTAAACTTGTAATTCAGAGGAATAGTATATTTGCAACCATTTGAATTAGTTTCTGATGAGACTATTTGTCAACAGTATCTGTTTTAAGTAGTATTGCTAAAAATATATGTTCCTTAAGAAATAGAGTGTATTCTAATGGACGAAAAAGTTTGAATCTTGAATTCAGCCTGGCTTGTAATTTTGGCTCCACTTTTTATTAGCTTTAGAATGGTAGGCAAATTACTGTACTTCCATTTCCTCATTCATAACAGTGATTTCAGTTTTCCGATTGTTGCTAGTGAGGATGTTTCCTAGCATTAATGATTTGTTTCTAAAATAAAATAGCTCTTAAAAGTAGGTTGCACAGCCCTTGGTATATGTTAATTATAAGTTCATTTCAGTTTGAAATAATTAT
This sequence comes from Platanista minor, assembly GCA_004363435.1. Classification (NCBI taxonomy): domain Eukaryota; kingdom Metazoa; phylum Chordata; class Mammalia; order Artiodactyla; family Platanistidae; genus Platanista; species Platanista minor. The sequence goes on along the minus strand of RJWK010047910.1, from coordinate 11,009 downwards.
AATTTGAGTCCCTGCTCACACCCAACATTTTGTTATGTTGTATTAGGAATACAAAAGTAAAAGACTCTTACCTCACAGTCAAGATTCACAGTCAAGAAAGGACCATACATAGAACTAAGTAGTAGTGTAAGTAGAGATGATGCATTTTAAAGCCCCTAACATAGTGCCTGTAATATAATAAAATCTTAGTAAATGTTAGCCACTGCTATTTGGTTACTCTTTAATTTCTATATGTAATTGAAGATAAATGAATATAGGTGAAAAGGCAGAAGTGGACCATTAGAAATTAGTTATTCCTCTTTGAACACTGAGTGCTGAGAGTGTTTTCTCTTTGGTTTTTTTTTGTTGTTTAAAGGAAGGAAGACTTTCTTTAACCAATGAATTCTCATCCACTACATTTAAAAAATTCTCTATGGGTGGAGAGACTATGATGGAAAAAATGAATAAGTTGGTCAGTTACATAGGACAGAATATCATCTCTGAAATATGTTGTGTACACATATGTGCATATGTTTATGTGTGGTTTTCTTAATTGATTAAAATAGAAACCAAATTTATTGTAATTTGAACTTTTCCCTTTTACAGTGTCTTAGCATGTCAAGTGAGAGAGATAAGAACTGGATAGGGAGAGAACAGTGAAAAGATTTTAAATGGATAGGATTGGGTCATTGGTATTCATAGGTGATATGTATACATATACTGTTACCAGGATAATATAGTGGCTAGAGTTTTGTTTCTGAGGTTAGTCTGCCTGGGCTTAAGTTCTGGTGCTTCCAGTTACCAGCCAGGCAGTCTCAAACAGGATGCTTAACCTCTCTGCATCATTTTCCCAAGCAATACTATTGGGTTAATAGTAGTGCCTACTTTATAGGGTTTAATTGATAGTTAATTGAGATACAATATGTGGTATTTAGTACAACGGCTTACTCCCAAAATATTAACTGATGGATGCTATTGATAATTGTGTGTTCTGAGACTACATCTAATAGCTAACAGAATCCATATAGACTGTTCTGCATCCAAAATTGACCAGTTTTCATAATTCTTAGAGTAACCTGCTAGCTATGTTTTAAATAAAATAAAATCCTGGGGGTACTTCTGTTATTTCACTTATGTAAGCATAAGAAGTTTGAATAGAATAGAATAATAGAAGATATAGAGGGTTTTTCACAGAATTTGGAAATGGAGGAAATGAGGTACCTTGAGGAACCATTGAAAATGAATTAAATGGCACGTTAGTTCTGTCACTTTCCTTTTTGGTCAGTTATTCTCCCATAATAAGATTTTGAATTGAAGTACGTTTCAAAAGCAAAACAAAAGTCATTGAGAAAATGGAAATAAAAAAGGATAGTTTAGAAACAGCTTTTTTTTCTCCCCTTGAAAATACAGTGACAGTACAGAATTTACTAAGACAATGTCAACCTCTCACTGTCAGTACCTGATGAGATAATATAGAAGAAAGAGTTAAAAATACTGGAATTTACAAATAAGTAATAAATTTATAGTAAATATAATTTTGCTAGTAATGAATTTAGTGATTAAGGAATGTTATATTTTTAGTATGACATATTATTAAAATATTAGAAATTATTTATTTATGGTAAGTATTTCAAATTTGAGGAAAGGGTTTATTTGGAATTATTTTTTGAGCTTTATTTTAAATTTGGTTATTGTTTGTATTGAGCCATATGTATGACTGTTAATTACAGTGAAGTCATAGATCCATAAGAGGAAGAGTTTTATAATTCAAAGAAATCTGTTCATTTTTAATAACAGCAAACATTACTTATTAGGCAGTTACTATGGCCTAGAGACTTTAATAAGTATTCAAAATACGTTATTTAATTTTGTTAATATCACCTGTATATATTGTGCTATAGTGCTGCATTTTATTTGCAGTCATTTCAAATAACATGAAATAAGTTCTGTTCCTTGTATAGTAACCTTTAGCATCTTTGTTATATAAATATTGTGCTTAAATATTATGTAGGATATTGATTGCAAAATTTCTCTGATTTGGGGATGTTTAAATATGTATTTCCTTCTTCCATGAGTTTACAAATCTTAAGTATTACATTGACTGATAATTGTTTCTTTTGTTGCAGAACTGTAAGAGTAAATGGGTCCAATAATTGGAATGACTCCAGAAAAGAGAGCTGAAACTCCAGGAGCTGAAAAGTTTGCAGGATTAAGCCAAATTTACAAAATGGGAAGCTTGCCTGAAGCTGTTGATGCTGCCAGGCCAAAGGCCACTCTAGTGAACAGTGAGTCAGCAGATGATGAACTCACAAACTTGAACTGGCTTCACGAAAGTACTAATCTCCTAACAAACTTCAGCTTTGGAAGTGAGGGTCTTCCAATTGTTAGTCCATTGTATGACATAGAAGGAGATGATGTGCCATCCTTAGGACCATCGTGCTATCAGAACCCAGAAAAAAAATCAGCAACTTCAAAACCCCCATACTCCTTTAGTCTTCTCATTTATATGGCTATTGAACACTCTCCAAATAAATGTTTGCCTGTCAAAGAAATTTATAGCTGGATACTGAACCGCTTCCCATATTTTGCAACCGCACCAACAGGCTGGAAGAATTCTGTTCGACATAATCTGTCCCTGAATAAATGTTTTCAGAAAGTGGAAAGAAGCCATGGCAAGGTCAGTGTTTATGAACATTGCTATATTTAGGGAGGTGGGGGAGAATTAACATGGAGATTGGAAATCAAAGGAAGACCAAAAATAGTCAATCAGATTACTTCAGCTTGAGGTTAATTATATTCACTGTTTGCTTTCGTTTGAGAAGTTTTAAAATTTCTTCAGTATTGATATAAACCTAGCAGAATTATTTTCTGTCTACTATAGGTACATAAAGGGTTTATTTATTATTATTTTCTATTTTTTTTAAAAACTTTTAATAATTGAAGTATAGTTAATTTACATTGTGTTAGTTTCAGGTGTACAGCAAAGTGATTCAGTTATAATTAGTTTTTTTAATGTTCTAACTTTATTCTTAGTTTCTGTAATGTTCTTGTCACTGTACTTATGTTTTATTCTTATTTATTCAATGTGACCATCTCTGCCTTATAATTGTAGTGTGGATCATTTACATTAATGTAATTGATATGGTTGGATTTAAATCTGTCATTACGTTATTTTTTTCTATTTGCTGTATCTGTTCTTTTTTCCTTTTCTCCACTTTTCCTGCCTTTTTGTCAATTGAGTATTTTTTTATGATTCAATTTTATCTCTCCTATTGGCTTACTAGCTACTCTTTTTTTTTTTAAACTCGTTGCTATACAGTTTTCAGTATATATTTTTAATTTATCACAGTCTACCTTCAAATAATTTTAATTCACTTATTATCCGGCCTTTTACAGAAAAAGTTGACTAATCCTAATGCTCTGTCTGGATCAGTTCCTTTTTCCCAAGAAGTTGATTTAACATTTCTTATAGTTTGGGTCTACTAGCAATGAAATATTTTTTTAACCTTTTTGTGGAGGATGGGTATGGAATTCTAGGTTGACAGGTTTTTTTTTTTAAGTACTTTAAAGACATTACTCTCTTCTGGCTTGCATAGTTTCTGAAGAGAGGTCTGTTACAATTCTTATCTTTGTTGTTCTGTTTGTAATTTTTTTTTCTTACTATCTGTCTTCAAGATTTTTCTCTTTATCACTACTTTTTAGCAGTTTGACTATGATGCACCTAGGTGTGTTTTTCTTTATTTTTATTCTGCATTGGTTTTTCAGAGGTTCTTGGATCTGTGGTTTGTTGTCATTCATTAAACTTAGAAATGTTTTTCCTCATTATCTCTTCAAGTATTTCTTGTGGTTCACCACCTACTTCTGGGCTCCAAGTAAAAATATATTAGACCATTTGCTATTGTCTCACCTCTTGGTTGCTCTGTCCCTCTTCCTACTCTTTTCTTTCTTTGTTTCAGTTTGGATAATTTCTATTGATCCTTCTATAGTTTGTGGGGGTTTTTTTTGAATATTTGAATTTTATTTTATTTATTTTTTATACAACAGGTGTTTATTAGTTATCTATTTTATACATATTAGTGTATATGTCAATCCCAATCTCCTGATCTTTCTAATTTTATTCTTTCATCTATTGTGTTCATTCTGCTGATGAGCCTGATAAAGTTGTCTTTATATTTTTTAAGTATTTTCATTTGCCTTTTAAAAAATAGTTGCCATCTTTTTGTTAAAGTGTCCCACTTAGATCTTTAAGCATATTAATCATAGTTATAGTGTCTGTCTGATAACTTCAATATCTGGTCCATCTCTGGGTCTGGTTTTGTTGATTGTTTTATCTCTTGCTTTTTTGTGTTGCATAATTTTGGATTAAGTGGCAGCCATTGCTTGTTAAAGAATAGTAGAGACTGAGGTAAATAATATTTCTATCCAGAAATAGATATTCCTCTACTTCTGTCACATTGTTAGTATGAACAGGTATTGGTCAATCTAGTAAATAATTGATCTCGGTTTGGGTTTTGTGGTTGCCATAGTTACCTTCAGTGTGCCATAGTCTTCACATTCCTACAGAGATAGACTGTTGATACTTTGTACTTAGTGTGCGGCCTGGAATGTCAGGTGATTTTTCTCAGCATTTCTGCTCCAACTCCATCTTTCAGTTTGTGACACATTTAGAGGTGAGAGGAGTTGAATATTTCTCTTTGTACTCTTGTCCCTTCCTTAGCAATAGATTGCTCTTGCTTGTTACTTGATGCAAAGTTCTTAGTGTGAACAGGGTGGGTTTCTTAGTTCTTCTGCTCCAGTTTTAGCCTTAAGCAGACTCTGTACGCCTCTGCCTCAAGAGTGGGACTTTCCTTGTCTCCTCCACGAGCGGACAGTCTCTCCCATTTACTCAGGGTGGAGTCTAGAGCTGCACTCATCAATAGCCAATTACCTACATATGGCTAGTGGTTGGCATATTGGATAGCACAAAATAGGATATTTCTGTCATTGTATAAATTCCTACTGGACAGCACTGTTCCAGCACTCAGGCCAATTTCTTGCTCATTCCCATCATGGTGAGTAGATGTTGCCTAATATCAGTGGGAAGTTCTAGGTACAAGTGAGTGACCATTTCCCAGCAGCAGCAGATCTCTGCTTTGTATCTTTGAAGGATTTGGACATGAACAGATTTCCTGCCCTTCTAATGGCATGTAGTATTGAATACATTGCCTAGTGTCAGTAAAATGTGAGGATAGCTGGGTTTTGAACTTCTTTCCCAACAGCAGCCATCCTTTCCCAGGGACTGGGGTGAGGAGTGTACTTTGCCTCTTTCTCAGTGGCAGACTGCTTTTGCTTCGTATGGAGCTTTGTCCAGGGTTTAGGCAGGTTTTGTGCCCCTGCCACAGTGACACCTGATCTCACTTTATGCTCATTCAGGGCCTGGAGCATGAATGGGCTTTGCCTGATATCTTTGCTCCAGCCTCAGATCGTGGTAGGTTCTGCACATCTATCTCGGTCTCCAAGGGTGTCTTCCTTCGGTCTCCTGCCTGCCTACAGTTTTGAGTATTTTTTTTTCCTTGCCTTTTATTGTGACTGCCACTTCTTCCATGCTCTACCAAATGTGAAACTGTTCATATGTTTCGTCTCTCCTCACAGGACCTGTCATACTTCAAAATTCAATTATTTCTGTTGTCTTGCAGCCTTAGATCTCAGATAGGCTCATAAAAAATTATGGTTATGTAGGCTATTTTGTTTTTTAATTTTTTAAACAAAAATTAATTTTTTTAAAATTTATTTTTGGCTGTGTTGGGTCTTCGTTGCTACACACGGTCTTTCTCTAGTTGCGGCGAGCGGGGGCTACTCTTCGTTGCCGTGCACAGGCTTCTCATTGTGGTGGCTCCTCTTGTTGCAGAGCATGGGCTTTAGGTGTGCGGACTTCAGTAGTTGTGGCACACCAGCTCAGTAGCTGTGGCTCGCGGACTCTAGAGCACAGGCTCAGTAGTTGTGGCGCACGGGCTTGGTTGCTCCGCGGCATGGGGATCTTCCTGGTCCAGGCTCGAACCCATGTCCCCTGTATTGGCAGGCGGATTCTTAACCACTGCGCCACCAGGGAAGTCCTGTTTTTTTCTTGTTAGGCTGGGAGTGATGTTCTTTTATGTTTTTCTATACCCCAAGTGGTAGCAGAAATCTATTCTTATTTAGAATAAAAGTTAAAAGGACAAGTACTTATATTTTTTGGTAACTGAAGGATTTTATAGGACAGTGCTGTTCAAACTTGAATGTACCTACTGATCATCTGGGAATCTTGTTAAAATACTGATTCTGCTTCAGCAAATCTAGGATGGGGACTGAGGCTCTTTCATTTCTAACAGGCTCCCAGGTGATCCTGATGCCTCTAATCCATGGACACACCCTGGGAAGCAAGACATTTGGACACATCATCATCTTATAACTAACTTAAAGGAGCTTATTAGTTATCTATTGCTATGTAATAAATTGCTGTGTAACACATTCTCTACTACACATGGAATATTTATGAAGGCCAACTATGTGGTTAGGCCCTTAAACAAAGCCTTAGTGATTTCAAAGGATCAGTCTCTGTTATAGCTAGCCTCCAAGATGGCCCCCAAATGAGCCCCACCTTCCGGTATTCGTGCCCTTGTGGAGTCCCCTCCAATACTGCATAGGGCTGACTCGTGTAACCAAGAGGATATTGTGGAAACAATGGAGTGTGCCTTTTGAATCCAGGTTATAAAAGACATTATGGTTTCCATCTTGGATTCTTGGCTAATTAGCTCTATGGGAAGTCAGCTGCTATATCATACAGACACTTAAATAGCCCTGTGGAGAGGCCGCTGTGGCATAGAAATGAGGCCTCCTTCCAATAGCCATATGAGTGAGCCATTTTGGAAGCAGATCCCCCTGCCCCAGTCAAACTTTCCTTTCAGGTGACTGAAAGCATTGGAAATTTTGGATGTATCCTTTCCACCGTGCATTATTAGATTTTATTTTTTGAACTGTATCCTTAATTCTTTTCTAGTTTTAGACCTATTGTGTTTATGCTTGTGATGGGATGTAAAAGGGGAACTGTCTACTAGATATTTAGAAATATGATACAGGAATGGTAGTGATGTTATGGTATTAAAGCTCTAAGTTGAAAGCCCTCAGCATTGATTTTCAGTAGAATAGTCTAGGAAAAGTATGGTATAATGGAAGCCAGGGAGAGTCAGTTTAAGTGTAAATGAGCAGCAGTGTCAAATGCTACAAAAAAAAAAAAAGAAAAGAAAAAACTTGAAAATGATTAGCTAAGAAGTAATTGAGACAAGTAGCAGCCAAAAGATTAGAATTAAAAATATATGAACAGTGGTTATTTCTATTGTGGCCACTTTCGAGCTACCAACATTATGTCATTAAATGCGAAGTGGATAGGGGATGTTTACAGTCAGCAGCACACCGCTGTATGTAAGGAACACATACAATCCAATAAGAAAAAGAAAACCTGATAGGAAAATTGACAAGAATATGAACAGGAGGTTCACAGAGGAGGAAATACACATGGCCATAAACATATGCAGAGATGTTCATCCTCTCTAGCAATCAGGGGCATACAAATTAAAAGAACAAAAAAATAGTTTTTACCCATTAGATTGGAAAATTTTTTAATGTTTTATTAGTTGAGGATGTGGGGAAATAATATCAGTAGTTTCTCACCATTAATAGGAGTGTAAATTAGTATGACCATTCATGAGGGCAACTTGGCAGTAGTTATTAGAATTTAAAATGTGCATATCCTTTGATCTAGTGGATCAGATTCTGATTTCTCCCCTTAAGTAAAACTCATACTTGTACACAGAGATGCATTCAATATATAAGAATATTCATTGTGGTAAAGTTCTAGAACAATATGTCTAATGTGGTATAATTTGTGTTAGTGATCAAAAGGGATTTGTTCTTGTCCCTAATTTTTAATTGTATGCATTATTTATATAATTAACCTGATCATTTTTGAATCTTAAGAGAAAGAAAGGAATTAAGGAAGTGAAAGCTAGTGAATGGGAAAACATACAGTCCAGATTTCAGGGAGAGTGTGATAAAGAGAAAGAAATTATTTTATGAGTTAATAAAGAATATGAGAATAAATACAGAAATTGTAATACATTGGCACAGAAACTGTAATACATTGGCAGAAAAATTAGCCAGCAAGTCGGGGTGGGAGGGAACAAACTGGTAGGTGATGGTCTTCACGAAAATCAATGGATCACTTTAAATGTCTGAAATTTGGACAGAAAGTGATACATTCAAGTGGAATTGGGAAGGCTTGTGAATTTTTTTTTAAATTTATAAAATACTTCTTGAATCAATGCCTCAAAATGACAGTATTTCTCTTCCAATCAGCAAAAGGCAAGCAAGTTATACTTACTTCCATTAGATGCTGGAACTGAATTTGGCAACCTTGAAAGCACTTTTCTGATGAAAGCTGTTATCTAGAGATGGTAATCTCAAAAAAGAAGACAAGATTGACAAAGGTCTAGGTCAAACTACAAATTGATATTTATACGCAGCCAGTTGGTATAGCTGTTGATTAGTTTCCTACCCTTGTCCATAACCATAGTTACCACTCTCAAAAGATGCATCTAAAAATCTTGGCTTGGCATTTATATCTTAGAATTTTAAAATTATAAAAGCTAGACATGGTGTTTTTTTGTTTTGATTTGTTTTTATGTTTTAAATGTTAACACTGAAGTCTTAAATCTGCTTTTCTAACTTTTTGTAAAAGCCAAACTAAAACAGTTAATGGAGATTTTAACTGGGAAACATGAAATTAGAAGTTTTGCCTGGTTTAGTACAATTTTATTTTTTTATATTTTTCATCTTTATTGGAGTATAATTGCTTTACAATGGTGTGTTAGTTTCTGCTTTATAACAAAGTGAATCAGTTATACATATACATATGTTCCGTATCTCCTCCCTCTTGCGTCTTCCTCCCTCCCACCCTCCCTATCCCACCCATCCAGGTGGTCACAAAGCACCGAGCTGATCTCCCTGTGCTATGCGGCTGCTTCCCACTAGGTATCTATTTTACGTTTGGTAGTGTATATATGTCCATGCCACTCTCTCACTTTGTCACTGCTTACCCTTCCCCCTCCCCATATCCTCAAGTCCATTCTCCACTAGGTCTGTGTCTTGCCCCTGTGTTCTTCATGACATTTCTTTTTTTCTTAGATTCCATATATATGTGTTAGCATACAGTATTTGTCTTTCTCTTTCTGACTTACTTCACTCTGTGTGACAGACTCTAGGTCCATCCACCTCACTACAAATAACTACATTTCGTTTCTTTTTATGGCTGAGTAATATTCCATTGTATATATGTGCCACATCTTCTTTATCCATTCATGCGATGATGGACACTTAGGTTGTTTCCATCTCCTGGCTATTATAAATAGAGCTGCAATGAGCATTTTGGTACATGACTCTTTTTGAATTATGGTTTTTTCAGGCTATATGCCCAGTGGGATTGCTGGGTCATATGGTAGTTCTATTTGTAGTTTTTTAAGGAACCTCCATATTGTTCTCCATAGTGGCTGTACCAATTCACATTCCCACCAGCAGTGCAAGAGTGGTCCCTTTACTCCACAGCCTCTCCAGCATTTTTTGTTTCTAGATTTTTTGATGATGGCCATTCTGACCAGTGTGAGATGATATCTCATTGTAGTTTTGATTTGCATTTCTCTAATGATTAATGATGTTGAACATTCTTTCATGTGTTTGTTGGCAGTCTGTATATCTTCTTTGGAGAAATGTTGATTTAGGTCTTCTGCCCGTTTTTGGATTGGGTTGATTGTTTTTTTGTTACTGAGCTGCATGAGCTGCTTGTAAATTGGAGAGATTAATCCTTTGTCAGTTGCTTCATTTGCAAATATTTTCTCCCATTCTGAGGGTTGTCTTTTGGTCTTGTTTATGGTTTCCTTTGCTGTGCAAAAGCTTTTAAGTTTCATTAGGTCCCGTTTTTTTATTTTTGTTTTTATTTCCATTTCTCTAGGAGGTGGGTCAAAAAGAATCTTGCTGTGATTTATGTCATAGAATGTTCTGCCTATGTTTTCCTCTAATAGTTTGATAGTTTCTGGCCTTACATTTAGGTCTTTAATCCATGAGCTTATTTTTGTGTATGGTGTTAGGGAGTATTCTAGTTTCATACTTTTACAGGCACCTGTCCAGTTTTCCCAGCACCACTTATTGAAGAGGCTGTCCTCTTTCCACTGTACATTCCTGCCTCCTTTATCAAAGATAAGGTGACCATATGTGTGTGGGTTTATCTCTGGGCTTTCTATCCTGCTCCATTGATCTATATTTCTGTTTTTGTGCCAGTATCATACTGTCTTGATTACTGTAGCTTTGTAGTACAGTCCGAAGTCAGGGAGCCTGATTCCTCCAGCTCCGTTTTTCGTTCTCAAGATTGCTTTGGCTATTCGGGGTCTTTTGTGTTTCCATACACATTGTGAAATTTTTTGTTCTAGTTCTGTGAAAAATGCCAGTGGAAGTTTGACAGGGATTGCGTCGAATCTGTAGATTGCTTTGGGTAGTAGAGTCATTTTCACAATGTTGATTCTTCCAATCCAAGAACATGGTATATCCCTCCATCTATTAGTATCATCTTTAATTTTTTTCATCAGTGTCTTATAATTTTCTGCATACAGGTCTTTTGTCTCCTTAGGTAGGTTTATTCCTAGATATTTTATTTTTGTTGTAATGGTAAATGGGAGTGTTTTCTTGATTTCACTTTCAGATTTTTCATCATTAGTATATAGGAATGCAAGAGATTTCTGTGCATTAATTTTGTATCCTGCTACTTTACCAAATTCATTGATTAGCCCTAGTAGTTTTCTGGTAGCATCTTTAGTATTCTCTATGTATCATGTCATCTGCAAACAGTGACAGCTTTACTTCTTCTTTTCCAATTTGGATTCCTTTTATTTCCTTTTCTTCTGATTGCTGTGGCTAAAACTTCCAAAACTATGTTGAATAAGAGTGGTGAGAATGGGCAACCTTGTCTT
>RJWK010047909.1:0-17123 GCA_004363435.1 Platanista minor | reverse complement strand
CAATTCTCATTGTTTCAGTAGTATTTTCACTAACCATTCTGGTTCATCTACATTTCCGTACTAGGATCCTTTCTTCTCCTTTACGATGATCTTTGCTACCAACACAGTAGCAAAGCTTTAAAATAAAACTCTGGAGCTGTGCAGTGTGCAGCTGCTGACTACTAGGCCAGATTCTATCATGGGAGGAAAAATGTTATTGTCATAATGAATACAGGAATAAAAACTGTGCAGGTTTAGCAGGATCTGTCTATATAAAGAAGCACTAACATTAGCAGAGCTGTAGTTCGGGTTTTTCCCACCCTTTTCCCTGCAAAACAGATCGGCAGTTCTATCACAGGGAAAACACAGGTGTCAAGAAAATCCCATTCACAACATCAATGTGACGATGGCATCCATGCTCTCATCTACTACTGTTGTGGGGGATATTTGCAAAGACAACACCCATCACGGCTGTCCTCTCCTGTTAATAAAACCCTAGGCAATTTTTTCTTTCTCTTATAACTAATTGGATGACCTTAAAAAAAATTCAGGGCCCAGGTTTATTTTTCCACCTTCTACAAGACAATCTTTCCAGAAGGGAAAAGAAAAGTCTGAGGCAGAGAAGGCCTGTCCAACAGGCTATGTTATCAGGCTGGCTATATCTTCACTGAACCTATTAGTTTTCTTTTCAAGAAGGGGAAAAACCAACAACAAAAGCTCTTCTCTGATTAATGTTTCAGCATTGATTTAATTCTGGTATCCACAAAAAGAAACACAGTGTGGTGGAGAAAGGACAGCAGACTACAAAGGATACTTCGATGAAGAACCTATGGAATAACTGTGCACAAGTTGCTATACATGTGACTCTCCTTTCTGCAAAGTCTCAAAAATCCTTTCAGAATGTTCAAAGGAATTAAAAAACACTAGAGAATCACTTTACATTTCCAGGGTGTCTTTAAAGAATGACAAACCTAAAAGATTGAGAGATTCTAGAATTTTCTATTGCATGCCTGCAATCTATAAATGGGAATAATACTAGTAATCATGAAAGTTATCCTTTATTGAGGACTTACTACATGCTAGGCACCATGCAACGCACTTTAACATATGTGTTATTTGATTTCATGATTAAACAATCCCATAGGGTAACCACCATTTACAGATGAAAAAATTAAGGTGTAGTAATTTCAAAAACCTGTTAGAAATCGTACGGCTAATAAGTGGAAGAGTCAGACTTCAGATTCCTGTGTCTAACTCTGAAGACTATACTGTCACTCCTGCACCCATTGACAGCCATGCTCAGAAGGAGTGTCCCTTCAACTTTTAGCATCTGCGCCTGCAGAGCACAGGTGGAAAGACCCTTCCTCTGCTTTCTGATAGCTCTGATCAAAAGAGACAAGTCATATGTACGGCTCATTCACCCTCCACCCAAAGATTTTCAGTTCATGTCTGAAACACATAAGTCATCCCTTCTGTTATGAAATGTAAGTCTAACTCCTTTAAGTTTTATATTAGATCTAAAAAGAGCAGCTTTCGTCAGATTCATACACTGATTAGTAACTATCTGAAAGCAATGTGTGAGAGATAAACATTACATAACCTGGGGAATAAAGTGGGACATCCATGATTGGAAATCATGGATGTTTGGTATGTTTGTTAAGTAGACTCCTTCAACTTAGAGTCTCTAGTGATTTTTGACACTTGGTATACTGTACTGTTCGGTTCTAATCAAGTACTTCATAAATGCTATTTTTGAATCTCAATTCATTGATAAAAATATGGAATAGAACAGGAGGTATTTAACATCATCTCATCCATGTGATCAGAGGTAGAATCACACACCCAACCATGATATTTGCCTGATATCTCCTGCATTGTTTGCCCTCATCATCTATGTTCATGAACTGGCACACTGGCACCTTTTTAATGGCCTTGTAATTAAGTCAATCTATCTTGGGGAGAGTAGATGGAGAACTGGCAGAGGCCATGTGAGTCTGACAGGCTGGGTTCACATCACTGCTCCAGCTCCACTGTGGAACCTTGGGCAGACATTCCATTGTCCTGAACTTCTGCTTCTGCACCCTCACAATATTGATGTCAAGAACACCTCTCAGGATTAAATAATGAACGCAGCACAGTGGCTGGCACAGAAGTGCTCCAAAATGATTTACGGTCTTTATTACACGACCCTAAGGTTTAATTTCTTCCTCTCCTTAGCTCCATGGTATTTATGTTCCTTAAATTTATAATTATCTGTCTGCATCTTGCCCTTTCCATGGAAAGGAAGCTCATTTAGGGAAGGAGCTGTGCATTATAAATATCTGATATTATCTGTCCAATTCAGTGGGTCCTTATATTTCCTGGTAAACCCCTGAGAATGGTGTATCTAGAAGGAGGGTGTATCCAGCTTAAAAACATGCACAAACACACATAACAAATATCAACTCAAAATAGACAATTTCATATTTTCTCTGTAAAAAGTATAAAATTTCTTACCTAGGATTTTAGAAAATAGAATTTGCATCTTAGCAAACAAACTGTGCTTTGACAGTTAGATCAGAAATAACAGAATGGTTCTAAACTCTCACCTTGACAATAGGTCAGTGAGCATCTATCTTGATCCTATGTCATGGCACATAATAAACACAAATCTGTAGTCTCCCACAAAAATGCACAAACACACTCTACTGGGATTAGCAGGAGAAGCCACCAGCAGCAGGTGAAAGATGTGCAACTTCAGACAGGTTAGTTTACTCCTCTAAGATTCCTCATCAATACAGGGGAGAGAATATAGTGCTTACCTCAGCCTTGCTGGGAGACTGAGATTATCCCTGTGAAGCACTGGGCACCAGACCTGCCTTATGGTAAGAGATGAATTAACATCATCTCACCATGAGGTCAAGTATAATGTCCTCAAGTGAGCTCCCACCTCTGAATTTCACCTGTTTCCAGTGAGTACATTTTCACTAGCCTCAAAGCATACCATACAGGGGAGGAAAAAAAAAAAAAAACAAGAATCAAGAGCTTAGAAACCCCTACACCAATCAAGGAAATTTAAATGTTGTGATAGACCAGTCATACTGAAAGATGGGTGCAGTACACTTCTCCTGGCTTTTCATACTGATGGGATCTGTCAGAACAAGCAGCAGCACTGGTGGTGAGTACCCTAGACTCACAGTAGAACAAGAAATGAGACCCAAATCAGGTTCTCGCTGGACTTCCCTGGGGCCTCACTACAGGTCAGTACCTATGGGTTAAGAGCGGGTTAAAAGGTCTCTCACCTTGTAAGAGAGACTATCTTGTTCAAACATTAAAAAAGGGAGATTTCTCCAGTGAATAAACATCCTCATGTGGGCTCTCTAGCAGCCTTATTTTTTATGTTTTTAGGGAGGATTCATTCTCAATGAAGAAGTTAAGAGTAAAATTCCAAGGCACTTATCTGGAGGTACTGCTTAGTAACAGGTTGCCTTGAGATATAGGAAAACATATGTAAACACTTTGAAAAATTAACTTTTATATTAGAATGCTATATGTTTAATTTGTTGCACATATTAAGACGTTTCTCCACAGAAGTACTCTTGCCAGAGAGAAGAATTACTGCACATGCAGGTTTAGGGGCAGTAGAGTGTGAATGGGTGGAGTGGTCCAGAGTGAACTTGGTGTGTGGCCAGAAGTAGCGTTTGGTATAAAATTTCTTTTAATAAGTTTTTCATTCTAATGTAATATGTTTGTTAAATTTTAGCTGAAGATTTAGAACGGCTTTCTCTTATATTACTTGTTTTCTCCCCAAACTGTCTTGACTTTGATATACTAGTAAGATGGGCCAAATTTGGCCAGTGGATCTTTGTATTTCCTGGTACACCACTGAGAATCCCTGGAGAGAAGGCCTACCCCATTTGAGAATAATCAGAAATTGTTTTGTTAATTTACCAAATGTTTCCATTTTAGACTCCAAGACAAATCCAACTAGAAGTCCATAAAAGGAGTAAGAAAGTTTCTTTGAAAATCAATGGCAAACTGTCACATTTTCATTGGCATTATCAGTTTTACTCCGAGGTGGGTACTATCTGGGTGGCCATCCAACAACTACTGTCTTTCTGCCAAGCAATTCATTCATAAGGCCAAGTTTTATAAAAGTATCCATTCCTTGTCACACTGTAGATTGTCTACTGCTCCCTAATGCCTTCCCTCCCCTAGGTTTCTCCATTGTTACAAGAACCCTAATTTGACTCATATAATCAATCTCCTTCAATATGATCCAGGGTAAGATGTCCAACCCCAGTTCCAAGAGTATATACTCATTAGTCTAAGATAATAAGTGTGTTGATATTCCTCTAGTGACATTTATTGATTCAGGAGAGGCCACATATTCTAAATTGTCATGGTGGTGGGGAAAAGCTGCTCTTTTTATCTCTTTCCCGAACACGGAAGCATGTGGCCTCAGTGGTCATTGGCATTCATCTTGTGGCTGTGAGAATAATCATATTTAAGAAACTGTCAATGCTGAGAGAGGCAGAGTGATGAAGATGGAAAGAACTTGGGTCCTTGGCAACATCACTCAGTTGCCGCTTGTACCAAGCCTTGAAGCCTACGCTATGTCTGGAAAATAAATTTTGTTACTGAATAAGAAGGTTTGAGTGAGGAAGTCTGTCCATTACTTTCACTCAAAAGTATTCCATTGTTTCACTGGAGAGAGATTACATATAACTTAAAAGTCTGTATTTAATTTACGAGAGCCTCACACATATAGGGGAGGGAGGTTACATACAGTGAGGTAGTATTCTACGTCCAATGCTCCAAATGGCCATTTCATTATAATTGGAAAGTATCATCTAAAATCAAATATGCTTTACAGACGTCAAATTTAATGGTTATACTCATGTAGAAAATATCATTTTGATAACTAGAAAAGCGATTTGCATTTTTGTATTATTTCTTTATAATAAGCAATGGCATTAGGTAAAACATCTCTTAAATAATTCTACCTTTGACTCTGGGTACCCCAAATATGCATATGTGGTCCTCAAATTACTAAGTATGCTATAAAAAGTCATATTAAAAACAGTTGTTTGATTTCATTTGGATTGCTTCATACTCTCAAAATTTCACTTAAATATTTGTTAGCAGTTTGGAAATGATCTCAATTTTTTTTATTAAGAAGTGGGAACGGGGGCTTCCCTGGTGGCGCAGTGGTTGAAAGTCTGCCTGCCAGTGCATGGGACACGGGTTTGAGTCCTGGTGTGGGAAGATCTCACATGCCGTGTGCCACAACTACTTAGCCTGTGCATCTGGACCCTGTGCTCCACAATGAGAGAGGCCGCGAGAGTGAGAGGCCCACGCACTGCTATGAAGAGTGGCCCCCACTTGCTGCAACTAGAGAAAGCCCTCACACAGAAATGAGGGCACAACACAGCCAAAAAAAAAAAAAAAAAAAGAAGTGGGAACAGCAGTAATTTCTATAAATCTCATTAGAATGTGAGAAGCATTAAAAATAAGTAAACATAAAACATATATCTTGTTTCTAAAAGACACATTTATCTTCAAACACAAAACACAACCACAAGACCATTTTAAAACTGAACAACATAGAGAGATCTTAATTATTTTAAAGGCTATGTCCTGTCCCTTTTTTCTAAACCTAATTTCATGCTGGCCTAAAATTTCAAATAAATTACCAGAGAACAAAATTCCACAATGACCACCAATTAATGTCTGGGAATTCAACCTCCTGTTGTCACATTTAACTTAGACCAAACACAAAGCATGTATTAAAGTGACATCTACTGAGAATATCACACTCAGAGCACGCTAACAATGATGAAATGATCAAGTAGCAGTTTATAACAACAACTGGACTTCCAAAAACAAGGGAATTTAAATAGGGCAGAGAATTAAAAACCTTGAAATTGTTATTTAATACACTAATGTAATCTGTACCCATGATAATCTCTAGAGGAAACATAAATAACTTTCCTGCTGAAATCAAGGGCAGATCTGGAACTCATAGCTGACAGCCCACCAACCTTCCAAACTGTCCTGTAACATGGCCTTTGTCACACTGCACTGAGATTGTGTACTTGCTTGTTATTCCTGTTGGCTTAACTTCTTAAAATGAGGAACTATCTTTTATCTTTCTATGTATGATAAAGAGTAGAATGTCTGGCACCAAGTATATGCATAACAAATGAATGAAAAATGAACAAATAGAGAAGCAAGAAGAACTACGATCCTGCAGCCTGTGGAACAAAAACCACATTCACAGAAAGACAGACAAGATGAAAAGGCAGAGGGCTATGTACCGGATGAAGGAGCAAGGTAAAATCCCAAAAAAACAACTAAATGAAGTGGAGATAGGAAACCTTCCAGAAAAATAATTCAGAATAATGATAGTGAAGATCATCCAGGGACTTAGAAAAAGAATGGAGGCAAAGATGGAGAATATGCAAGAAATGTTTAACAAAGACCTAGAAGAATTAAAGAACAAACAAACAGAGATGAACAATACAATATCTGAAATGAAAACTACACTAGAAGGAATCAAGAACAGAATAACTGAGGCAGAGGAACGGATAAGTGACCTGGAAGACAGAATGGTGGAATTCACTACTACAGAACAGACTAAAATAAAAAGAATGAAAAGAAATGAATACAGCCTAAGAGACCTCGGGGACAACATTAAATGCAACAACATTCACATTACAGGGGTCCCAGAAGGAGAAGAAAGAGAGAAAGGAGCAGAGAAAATATTTGAACAGATTATAGTCGAAACCTTCCCTAACATGGGAAAGGAAATAGCCACCCAAGTCCAGAAAGCGCAGCGAGTTCCATATAGGATAAACCCAAGGAGAAACGTGCTGAGACACAGTAATCAAACTGGCAAAAAATTAAAGACAAAGAAAAATTATTGAAAGCAGCAAGGGAAAAACGACAAATAACATACAAAGGAACTCCCATAAGGTTAACATCTGATTTCTCAGCAGAAACTCACAAGCCAGAGGGAAGTGGCATGATATACTTAAAGTGATGATAGGGAAGAACTTACAATCAAGATTACTCTACCCGGCAAGGATCTCATTCAGCTTTGATGGAGAAATCAAAAGCTTTACAGACAAGCAAAAGCTAAGAGAATTCAGCACCACCAAACCAGCTCTACAACAAATGCTAAAGGAACTTCTCTAAGTGGGAAACACAAGGGAAGAAAAGGAACTACAAAAACAAACCCAAAACAATTAAGAAAATGGTCATAGGAACATACATATCCATAATTACCTTAAACGTGAATGGATTAAATGCTCCAACCAAAAGACACAGGCTTGCTGAATGCATACAAAAACAAGACCCATATATAGGGTGTCTATAAGAGACCCACTTCAGACCTAGGGACACATATACACTGAAAGTGAGGGGATGGAAAAAGATATTCCATGCAAATGGGAATCAAAAGAAAGTGGGAGTAGCAATACTCCTATCAGATAAAATACAATTTAAAATAAAAAATGTTACAAGAGACAAGGAAGGACACTACATAATGATCAAGGGATCAATCCAAGAAAAAGATGTAATAATTATAAATATATGTGCATCCAACATAGGAGCACTTCAGGACATAAGGCAACTGCTAACAGCTATAAAAGAGGAAATCGACAGTAACACAATATAGTGGGGGAACTTTAACACCTCACTTACACCAATGGACAGATCATCCAAAATGAAAATAAATAAGGAAACAGCAACTTTAAATGACACAACAGACCAGATAGATATAATTGATATTTATAGGACATTCCATACAAAAACAGCAGATTACACTTTCTTCTCAAGTGCGCACGGAACATTCTCCAGGATAGATCACATCTTGGGTCACAAATCAAGCCTAAGTAAATTTAAGAAAATTGAAATCATATCAAGCATCTTTTCTGACCACAATGCTATGAGATTAGAAATGACTTACAGGGAAAAAAACGTAAAAAACACAAACACATGGAGGCTAAACAATACGTTACTAAATAACCGAGAGATCACTGAAGAAATCAAAAAGGAAATCAGAAAATACCTAGAGACAAATGACAATGAAAACACGATGATCCAAAACCTATGGGACACAGCAGAAGCAGTTTTAAGAGGGAAGTTTATAGCTATACAAGCCTACCACAAGAAACAAGAAAAATCACAAGTAAACAATCTAACCTTACACCTAAAGGAACTAGAGAAAGAAGAACAAACAAAACCCAAAGTTACCAGAAGGAAAGAAATCATAAAGATCAGAGCAGAAATAAATGAAATAGAAACAAAGAAAACAACAGCAAAGATCAATAAAAGTAAAAGATGGTCTTTGAGAAGATAAACAAAATTGACAAACCATTAGCCACACTCATCAAGAAAACGAGGGAGAGGACTCAAATCAATAAAATTAGAAATGAAAAAGGAGAAGTGACAACAGACACCACAGAAATACAAAGCATCCTAAGAGACTACTACAAGCAACCTATGCTAATAAAATGGACAACTTGGAAGAATTGGACAAATTCTTAGAAAGGTATAACCTTCCAAGACTGAACCAGGATGAAACAGAAAGTATGAACAGACCAATCACAAGTAATGAAATTGAAACTGTGATTAAAAATCTTGCAAGAAACAAAGGTCCAGGACCAGATGGCTTCACAGGTGAATTCTATCAAACATTTAGAGAAGAGCTAACACCCATCCTTCTCAAACTCTTCCAAAAGATTGCAGAGGAAGGAACACACCCAAACTCATTCCATGAGGCCACCATCACCCTGATACCAAAACCAGACAAAGGTACTATAAAAAAAGAAAATTACAGACCAATATCACTGATGAATACATATACAGATGCAAAAATCCTCAACAAAATACGAGCAAACAGAATCCAACAACACATTAAAAGGATTATACACCATGATTAAGTTGGATGTAACCCAGGGATGCAAGGATTCTTCAATATATGCAAATCAATCAATGTGATACACCATATTAACAAATTGAAGGAGAAAAACCATATGATCATCTCAATAGATGCAGAAAGAGCTTTTGACAAAATTCAACACTCATTTATGATAAATCCTCTTCAGAAAGTGGGCATAGAGGGAACCTACCTTAACATAATAAAGGCCATATATGACAAACCCACAGCAAACATCATTCTCAATGGTGAAAAACTGAAAGCATTTCCTCTGAGATCAGGAATGAGACAAGGATGTCCACTCTCACTACTATTATTCAACATAGTCTTGGAAGTCCTAGCCACGGCAATCAGAGAAGAAAAAGAAATAAAAGGACTCCAAATTGGAAAAGAAGAATTAAAACTGTCACTGTTTACAGATGACAAAATATTATACTTAGAGAATCCTAAAAATGCCACCAGAAAACTACTAGAGCTAATCAATGAATTTGGTAAAGTTGCAGGATACAAAATTAATGCACAGAAATCCCTTGCATTCCTATACACTAATGACGGAAAATCCAAAAGAGCAATTAAGGCAACACTCCCATTTACCATTGCAACCAAAAGAATAAAATACCGAGGAATAAACCTACCAAGGGAGACAAAAGACCTGCATGCAAAAAAACTATAAGACACTGAAGAAAGAAATTAAAGATGATACCAAAAGATGGAGAGATATACCATGATCTTGGGTTGGAAGAATCAATATTGTGAAAATGACTCTACTATCCAAAGCAATCTACAGATTCAATGCAAGCCCTATCAAATTACCAATGGCATTTTTTGGGGAACTAGAACAAATTATGTTAAAATTTGTCTGGAGACACAAAAGACCCTGAATAGCCAAAGCAGTCTTGAGGGAAAAAAATGGAGCTGGAGGAATCAGACTCCCTGACTTCAGATTATACTACAAAGCTACAGTAATCAAGACAATATGGTACTGGCACAGAATCAGAAACTTAGATCAATGGAACAAGATAGAAAGCCCAGAGATAAACCCACACACCTATGGTCAACTAATCTATGACAAAGGCGGCAAGGATATACAATGGAGAAAAGACAGTCTCTTCAATAAGTGGTGCTGGGAAAACTGGACAGCTACATGTAAAATAATGAAATTAGAACACTCCCTAACACCACAGACAAAAATAAACTCAAAATGGAGTAGAGGCCCAAATATAAGACCGGACACTATAAAACTCTTAGAGGAAAACATAGGAAGAACATTCTTTGACATAAATCACAGCAAGATCTTTTTTGACCCACCTTCTAGAGAAATGGAAATGAAAACAAGAATAAACAAATGGGACCTAATGAAAATTCAAAGCTTTTGCACAGCAAAGGGAACCAAACAGGACGAAAAGATAACCCTCAGAATGGGAGAAAATATTTGCAAACGAATCAACGGACAAACATTAATCTCCAAAATATATAAACAGCTCATGCAGCTCAATATTAAAGAAACAAACAACCCAATCCAAAAATGGGCAGAAGACCTAAATAGACATTTCTCCACAGAAGACATACAGATGGCCAAGAAGCATATGAATAGCTGCTGAACATCAGTAATTATTAGAGAAATGCTAATCAAAACTTCAATGAGGTATCACCTCACACCAGTTAGAATGGGCATCATCAGAAAATCTACAAACAACAAATGCTGGAGAGGGTCTGGAGAAAAGGGAACCCTCTTGCACTGTTGCTGGGAATGTAAATTGATACAGCCACTATGGAGAACAGTATGGAGGTTCCTTAATAAACTAAAAATAGAATTACCACATGATCCAGCAATCCCACTACTGGGCATATACCCAGAGAAAACCATAATTCAAAACGACACATGCACCCCAATGTTCACTGCAGCACTATTTACAATAGCCAGGTCATGGAAGCAACCTAAATGCCCATTGACAGATGAATGGATAAAGAAGTTGTGGTACATATATACAACGGAATATTACTCAGCCATAAAAAGGAACGATACTGAGTCATTTGTTGAGACGTGGATGGATCTAGAGACTGTCATACAGAGTGAAGTAAGTCAGAAAGAGAAAAACAAATATCGTATATTAACACATGTGTGTGGAACCTAGAAAAATGATACAGATGAACTGGTTTGCAGGGCAGAAGTTGAGACACAGTTGTAGAAAACAAACACATGGACACCAAGGGGGGAAAACTGTGGTGGGGTGGGGATGGTGGTGTGCTGAATTGGGCGATTGGGATTGGCATGTATACACTGATGTGTATAAAATTGATGACTAATAAGAACCTGCAGTATAAAAAAACCCAGAAAAAACAAACAAACAAAAATGAACAAATAAAAATTCAGGATTGTACAGAGTCACTAAAGGTCTTATCAAGGGTAAGGCTGTTTCTCTTCCTTACCTGTTTCCTACTGTTTGCTTTTTCTAAATGAAATGAACTCTGGGATTTTCAATCTGCCTTCCTAGAGTTTATGGGTAACCACAAAGGTGATTATGGTCCACTTGATGCTTCATAAAGCCTATCAGAAGCTATGTATTTACTCCCAATTAAATATCTCACTGCTGACTACATATCCTACGGCTTTGCTTTAGGCTGGAATTATATCATCCGAACATAGTAACTTCAATCCATGCTGCTCAAAAGTCCTCATTAAAAGTTACCTACAATGGATTAATTAAAAATGGCAATAAATTCATCATTACTTAGGAAATATAGTTTGTAGGCAATAATATTTCAAAACATGGGGGCCATGCAGTGGAAGAAGATATAAAAAGACTTGAAAGCACTGGATTATTATTCAAGTCAGCAAGAAGTCTGCCGTAATGTAATAAACAGTTTACAAAATAAGATAATTTGGTGCCCTTTTATTTGAAAACTTTATATTCTAAGATTTCACATATTTTAAAGTTCTCTGTCTCAGATCCAGCACCCATTTCTTTGCTCTCTGGTTATATTCCTCTAATAACTGCTAATTAGTATGGTTTTTGAAGTCACCAAAAGGAACCCTTGTAGAGGCAGGCCAATGAGTGCACCTATTAGTCTATAACAAACTATTAAAATTAAAAAAAAGTGTCTGGTTACTTGTCTCTGTATATACATTTACAAACAAGTCGCAGAAATCCCTGTGTTCTTATTGTGCATGGATTTTTGTAGACCAATAAGCATAAGATGCAATTTGCACTAATTCACTGGGGGCAAAGGGAGCATGAAATTACCTTGACTTGATAATTTAGCATTTTATAGTAACTTGCTCATATTGAGTATTTTTCCCAGTGGTAATAATACTTCCTTGTCATAGGAAGACAATTGAATACTAACATCATGAAATTTCTCTTCAAATCCCCATTTTATACTACATTTCAAAGATGGTGAAAAAAAAAAATGAGGACAGCTTGTACCCACATCACTCATTAAATCTCTCTCTCTCTTTCCGGTATGGAATCATCTCTGTAGTCATCTTGTCAATTACCACTCACACATTCACATGGTTTTGTCCTCAACTGACCAAGCTAGAGTCACCACCTATGCAGAGAAATTGAGATTTGGGAAGATTTACACTCTACATGAGTTTCCTAATACTCAAGCCCTGAGTGAGTCCACAGGGTAGTAATGTTCAGAAGAAAGGGCGATAACTTTAAGACATACAGATTTATTGCCAGCACACATTATCTGGACTTTTAAATATCCTTTTTGTATTTTCTTATCCTTTAGTGCCTTTTATCTAGGCTCCTCTTAGTATCAAAAAACATCCACCAGTTGACTCCCATTGAATCACTAGGTATTGTGGAAGGAACACTTAGCCACTTAACCAGACTTGGGCTTCACTTCAGCTCCATTGTACCCTGGCTACCTGACCTGGAGAAAGACACAACCCTGCTTTGTTTATTTAACCAACAAATAATGGCTTTGTCTATTGAGGGTCAATCTTTTTTTTTTTTTTTGCGGTACGCGGGCCTCTCACTGCTGTGGCCTCTCCCGTTGCGGAGCACAGGCTCCGGACGCGCAGGCTCAGCGGCCATGGCTCACGGGCCCAGCCGCTCCGCGGTACGTGGGATCCTCCCGAACCGGGGCACGAACCCGCGTCCCCTGCATCAGCAGGCGGACTCTCAACCACTGCACCCACCAGGGAAGCCCTTGAGAGTCAATCTTATACTAAGGTCCTAGGTAGGAGTGACATATATTCCCTGCATGCTACATAGATTTTTGTGAAGTCATTTTATGTGAAAAATTAAGTGAAAAGAACTTACAAACTATGCGTTTTATAAAAATATATTGTCCATTTTTAAGCAAATGCACAGGTAAGCTATCTACTGAACTAAGTATTACATGACATTACCTATGCTTTTTATACCAAGTAATTATTTAAAATAAAAATGGTAGAAAATTCTATCACTATGTTTTTAACGGATATTTTACTTAGGTTACTGGCTTCATATATACAAAACTGCAGAATACCTGCTGTGCCCAGAGCCCTATTCTAACAGAAATAACCACATGCAGTTGACATCACAGATGGCCGGGCAGTGGAATAGCACCTGGTTCAACAGAAGCCAAACTGTAGGCTAACATAGGGACAAGAGGGGTAGCTCCCTCTCCCCAGAGCTTGAACTGGAGATTCAGAGAATCGAGGTAGGTGATAGTGGGGAACTGAAGTAAAAAGATGCACAATAAAGAGTACAAACAACACAAGTAACTGACTCATGGTCCTGAAAAAGATTCTGATGCTGAGGAAGTAAGGAGGTAACAATGGAAGCTTGTGCTACAGTAAATTGGGGACAAATGTTGAACTAGCAAACTAGTTCAGTCCCTTTGAAGCCCAAATGTATAGTTTCTCTTTTCCCTGTGAAGTCCAGCGTAGTCCCTGTCACCAGGATTCCTATGCAGTATGGCCATAGGGCCAGGTTTATCACCTTTTTTATTTCCACGTGATTTCTTATGGATAACCCCCTCTCAATTTTTAATCAAAAGACAATGTTATTGAAGCCCAAAAGAATCTAATGCAGATGAACCCACAGAATGAACTTTCAACACTTTTTATTTTACATAATTTAAAGCTGCCTTGTTTCAGGAAAAGAAGCAGTAAGTATAATTACTTTTGCGGGGGAGGTATATAAGGCTATTTTGATTCTCTGACTTTATTACCTGTTATATTATTTGAGTTATTTGCTAGTCTATTGTATAATATAAATAAAATCTATTTTTGATGTTAGAGTACAAAAGTGACTAGGATAAAAATTAGGTCTGTATATGACATAGTAAAATTTAAATAGAGCAAAAAAAAATCATATTATATGTGATGACTCATGACTTTGATATAGATTTAGGAAGCAGCCCAGGAAATTCTGGATTGGCAAACAAACAAGTTCCTGATCCTTACGCTGCTTGATTTCACCTAAAGATAGTCACCTTTCTCTAAGTTCCATGTCTCTTAGAAAGTTTAGTCACATCTTATCCTTTCTGGGGTACTTCTATATCTAAAGAGGTGAAAAGAATTGAACTATTCTTCTTAATCTCTTAAAGCCTTTCTCTGTAGGATTGTTTTTATAATCCTAAAACGGGAATCCCTTCGTCAGGTGGGTGGGACACAACACACCCCTGAACACTCACCCCCATCTCTTATTGTCTGTCCTACAGATAACCTATAGGAGTCCTCGCCTTGCTCCAAGAGGAGATGTGGGTTAGCATCACGCAGGGATTAAGATTACATCAGGAAGGGCCTCTGAACTACAAATATGTCACCCTCATCCCTGCCATCTGTCTGATCTCTAATACCTGATACTCTACCCTTGGACCTCTCTTATTCCTTTAAATCATTGTACACTCTTCCCTATTGAATATCCAATGCCAGGAGGAGAAATATGCCACACAAAATCACTTGTGGTTATAACGCAGAATGAAATGAGCTGTAGATACCCCTTCCGCTGTAAGGGTTGAGAATAGCTATTTAGGTTCCCGGGCATGACACTGCCTAGGTAAGGCAAGCCAAGGCTGGAGAGCCCTGGGGTGTTGGATGTAAGCAAGAGTGCCACATGGGGGTCAGAAGAAAAGAATATGAAAAAAGCAAGCTTTCCCTCTGTCAGCCCTGCCTTCATCACACACAGCCTTTGCTTAGCCACAGGAGGATAAAAATAACTTTCTGTTGACTTTTATAATATTAAATCTCAAAAGAATAACTGGCTTCCTCTTTCTAATACAACCCAATGAAGATAGACATTTAAGAAAATTATTCATTGAAACATGTAGCTGCCCTTTTTTTTTGGAAACCAAGTGATAGATATACTGTCTATAAAACCCTTTGAAATACATCTCTCCCTTGGTCACATTTTTCTAAATCCCTTTACCCCCTTAATTGTTTCCAAGGCAATTTAAACACTAGAAGATATATTTGAGGCAACACACTGTGATTATAAAATATTCAATTTTATTTTATGGAAATCAGTCTGGTTTTCCAGCAAGTTCATGGAACAGAGACTCTTTGGATGAATGGATATTTTGAATAGCTAGTGGAAAAAGCTTCTGAGGTGATTTTTTTTTTTTTTTTCCATCAGCAAGCTGCACGTAGGTCCATGTGAGATGAAGAGTCAGTTACTGAGAACTTGAAACTTAATATGTATAAAGTGACCTTTACCACCACCCACCCCATCAGATTGTCATATTTACCGCTTCCTAGGCATATGTTTCTAAGGTGACTTCAGACCCTCTTCATGGTTTTCTGTTGACTTTAATGGCATTGATTTTTTTTCAAAGAAAAATTCTTCAGCTGTTTTTTCAAGCATCTCAATACATAAAGTCAGGTGTTATCTGAAGTCAGACAGCTTTAATGAAATAATGAGACATGTATTGGTTTGGCTCAGAAGTGATTTGTTTTAGTAATTTCTTTTCCTGATAGAGTATTATGCCTGGCTCATGACCTGCAAGGGACTTTGCAATTCAAATCCAAATAGCTTTGAGTCTTTGCATATTCATGTATGTTTAACATGCATTATCACAGTAGTAAGTACTTTGGAATGAAATAAAAAGTTGGAAATTTGTAGGCATACAAACTGTGAATAAAAACACAATCTTAACATAGACTGAACTGAGAAGAGGGAGATTAAACTATTCTAAATGAATTTGGGAAAGCAAAATCCTGTTCATCAGCTAAGTATAATAACTTCTTAAAAACAACCTCTTAAAAACACATGGCTGAGAGTTATAAACACGTAAGAGTAGTTCAAGCTATCACTGGAAAATATCAGAAAGGGATAGGTTTCTTTTCCTTAGAATATCTTGGTATATAAAAATGTCTTTAACCTAAAATAATAAAATGAAATCTAATCTTACAAAGTTGGGCAGAATGAACTGGCAACTATTTCAAAAAGTCAATGGATAATTGCCCTAAGTCTGATTCTCCTATAAAATTATTATAAACCTGGGCAATTCTAAGAGGCTTTTATTCCATTTGAAAGCAAGTAAAACATTTCCACATACTGAAGGAAGTATAAATTGGTACTTACTTTGGAAGATAAAAGCCTTAAAAATGTGATAAATTCTTGTCTCGGCAAGACTTCTAGGAATTTACCCTTAGGAAATAATCACAGATAACCAGAGATTATGCAGTAAGAATAATATTCACAATTTTTTTTAGATTATTTTAAAAAATGGAGAAATTCCAAATGTCAACAATAAGACATTATTTATTTTTTTATTATTATTACTGTTTTTTTGCAGTACGCGGGCCTCTCACTGTTGTGGCCTCTCCCGTTGCGGAGCACAGGCTCCGGACACGCAGGCTTAGCGGCCATGGCTCATGGGACCAGCCGCTCCACGGCATGTGGGATCCTCCCGGACCGGGGCACGAACCCGTGTCCCCTGCATCGGCAGGCGGACTCTCAACCACTGTGCCACCAGGGAAACCCGATAAGACATTATTTAAACCATGGTGCATTCATCACATGGAATTCTATATAGCCTTTAGAATGATGATTCAGCAGAATATTTAATTACATGGAAAGATGTTAATTATATATTTTAAATGAAAAAAATCATTTTATAAAGCAACATATGTCATATAAGCCCATTACATGGAAATGAGTACGCACAAAATTATATGTAATTTATATATAATATATATTATATATAATACATAGATAATATATATAATATATATTATATACATGTTATGTGTCTGCTTTTATATATATATATATAT
>RJWK010047908.1:12500-17156 GCA_004363435.1 Platanista minor | reverse complement strand
AATAAAGATGTTAAAAAAAAAAAAAAAAAGTTTGAGAAACAGTGATTTAAACTCTCTAGGTCTCCGTTTCCTTATCTGCAAAATGGGCATATAACATCTCACAGGATAGTTTGAGACTTAAAAAAAAGATACTTCAGATAAAATGCAAAATGCCTGTTCAAGATTTCACGGTATTGTGTTTCTTGAACAATGGCCTCTCCCGCCTCACCTCAGGGCTGTTCTTGGCTTTCTCTAGGGTCTCAAGAGAGCCAGAAATCTGGGGTCTGGAGGATGAAGCACTGTGTAGTATGAAGATGCTTTGCTGTTGGAAGCCAATGTCTGCATGCACAAAGTCCCTATCTGCGCCTGAGGCAGATCCCCGCATCAAGGTCCCCAAACAGAGTGACAATTCTACTACATCACCTTGTGCCACTGTGAGGGCCCAGAAACGTTTGCGCACTTCTAGTTCACCACTATCACCACCTGAGGGCAGCATGCCCCCAAGTAGAGCAGCACTGCCAGCTCAAGACAAAAAATAAGCTTGGCGCTTCAAGAACAGAAAAAGTCACTTCAGAGAGTGTCTCCCTGAAGCCTCCGTGACATTCCCCATCAACGAGTAAGTAAGGGCAGCCGACCTGGCAACAAGGATGATAAACCAAGAATATGAGAAACAACCGTGAAGAGTGCCAGTTACCGGTTTTCCTTTGAGTAAGGAGTTCAACGTCGTATTACCTCCCCAGGCCCTTTTTTTTTTTTTTTTTTTTTTTTTTTTTTTTTTTTTTTTTTTTTTTTTTTTTTTTTTTTTTTTTTTTTTTTTTTTTTGCGGTACGCGGACCTCTCACTGTGGGGGCCTCTCCCGTTGCGGAGCACAGGCTCCGGACACGCAGGTTCAGCGGCCGTGGCTCACGGGCCCAGCCGCTCCGCGGCATGTGGGATCTTCCCGGACTGGGGCACGAACCCGTGTCCCCTGCATCGGCAGGCGGACTCTCGACCACTGCGCCACCAGGGAAGCCCCCCAGGCCCTTTTTATCACTGCTGTCTCCACCCTCCAATGAGTCCGTCTCGATTACAATGAAAGCACATGCTGGAAGGAGTCATAAGATGGATTCCTGGATGCACTCAGCCACTAAATCCTTGTATTAGTGAACCTCAGTTTCCTCATCAGTAAAGTTGAAAAAAAATTACCCATCTCATAGGATTATGAGGTTCTAAGGAGAAAGTTGCAAAGACTCTTTGTGAAGTCAGAGGTGCTATAAGCCCTTTAATAATGTATCTTAGACAGGAAAAGCCAAATAGGTAAATCCTGTGATATATATATAAATAGAGATATGTAAATCTTTTTAAATGTGTGCCCCAAAAATATATATGTCTGGTTTGGGTCAGAAAGGCCCAGTGACTGAGCAAGACCAAGTCCCTTAGGGTTTTCTGGGTCTGCTGATTTAATTAAAGCTCAGTCCAAATAAGATGGCTCTAGAAGACAACCATACAAATATGACCTGGGAAGAGGAGTACTTTCCCGTTAATAATAATTAACACCGATAAAACACTTTAGAGATTACAAAGCAGTTTTGCCTTACTTCCTCCCCCCACCTCCCCAGCTCCTCCTGAGAACAGAGAGGAAGACCCTCTCATTAGTTTTCTTTCACAGTTGACAAAACAGGCACAAAGAAGTGATGTAATTTGCTCAAGGTCTCATGGCAAGTCAGGGGTACAGCCAGACCCTCTGAATCCAAGGTTTGCATTCTTTCCATGGTGCAGCCCCAGGAGACTGGGGCGGTGAAGGAATCCCCTCCATTTCAAATCCCAAGGATGTTATGTGGGCAGCTTCATCGCCAAAGGCCTTGCATGGCCCCATTTATCCAGCCTGAGGGCTCCCAGCCCCCACTTTCCTCACCCTCCAGTAAATGCCAGCTGCTTTTCTTGTCCCACGTGAATGGCAAACTGGCCGTTTTCTTCAGCTTGAAGGAGCTGGCACCACTGCTCTGAGCCCAGCTCCCTCCTGCCACCCAGCCCAGACCCTCCCAGTTTCCTCACAGCTGTGCAGCAGTGAGCCATGTAGAGCCACATGGAGCCACACGAGCCACGTGGTAGCCAAGGGTACAGTGCAGGGCCAAGGGGTGAGGGGAGCAGAGCCCAACAGAGGGGGGCTGTGTTTACCTCAATGGCAGAGGGCAGAGGAAAAAGGGGCCACGGTGAGGTGGAGACCACCTAGGAGCAGAGCCAGGGGCACTGAAGAGTTTGAGCTAACTCCTTAGGGTTCTCAGGCAGGTCCCTGAAACACACTGGTCCTTGGTTGCTTCATTCATAGACACAAGTTGACTATTCCAGAAAGTCCTGGGCGACCCGAGCCAAAGGAAGGCCCAAGTACTGTCAAATCTCTCTGTCTGAAGGAAAGCCTTATTTGATCTCCCTAGTTGTCTACCCCTAAACTGTACTTTTAATTCATATTAACATGTATGTCAGCCAACTGCTACCACTCTTAACTTGGAATCCATGGTTAGATTTATGGGGGAGTCTGGGAACTTGAATTGGGGAAAAAGATACATTTTCATGAGCCACCAAGTGAATTTAGTATTCCTCTACAAGCCCCAGTAAGATCAGCCATACCTGTGCTTCTGGTACTAATAAAAATCAAGATGCTTTCATATTCTATCAGTTGCCACAGATCTCTTGAAATATCATTTACACTCATCACACCTGGAAATTATGGTAGTTATCAGATCTGCTGCTAGATCTGGTTATTGAATGCATTGTTAAAGTAGGTGGTAGATCACTATGTCACAGATTTGGTTTTTGTGACTCTTTCAATAACAGTATGGCAGTATAATTGGCTTCCTTTGTAATCCTATGCATTTCAGTGTATGCATTTGGGACCATTGTGAGGAGGAGCCCAAGGACTTCACCAACCCTGCGCACACAAAGGATCAGGACCCCTGACCCAAAATGTTCCTCTGAGTGCTCCGGGATGTCTTTGTCCAACCGGGCTCACAGCACCAAGCTCCCTGCCTATGGAGGGACACTGAAAAGAGGACAGAGGGTGAGGTACCTCGTTTCTCCAGCCCCTACAAATACCAAGACTTGCTCTCTTTACCTGTCACAAGGATTCAGAGAAGATGATCACATTACGCATATTTTAAAGAGGAAGTAACAAGAGCCCACCGCCCTGCTCTAGTTGCCGCCTTCAAGAGCTAGAGCTCCATGGAGCCCCACCCCATACCAGTGAAGAGCTGGGCCTCAAGTCAGGCACAACCAGCTGTGGGACTGAGGGCGGGTCGCTCGACTTCTCGGAGTCTCCGAGTCCTCATCTCCACAGCGTGGATAAAAACACCCGTTCCACGGGGGTCTCCTTGTGGGACTCCATGAAACAACATGTGTGAAGAGATTAGCGTGGTGCCTGGATCCGCTGGCCCTACGTACAGTGGCTGCCATCACTGTTACAGAGAAGACACTCTGTCATTGCACTGTGCTTGCCTTACAGTCCTTTTTAGAAATTACAGGCAACTCTAAGCCCTCTCTCCCACCTCCAACTCCTCTCATCAGAAATGGCCAAAAATGTGTGGGGTGTTTTTGGGTTTTTCTGTTTTTGTTCTTTGCGGTACGCGCGGGCCTCTCACTGCTGTGGCCTCTCCCGCTGCGGAGCACAGGCTCCGGACGCGCAGGCTCAGCGGCCATGGCTCACGGGCCCAGCCGCTCCGCGGCATGTGGGATCCTCCCGGACCAGGGCATGAACCCGCGTCCGCTGCATCGGCAGGAGGACTCTCAACCACTGCGCCACCAGGGAAGTCCCTTCCTACACCTTTTTTTAAAAATTAACATGGTAGTGATTTTCACTGTAATCTTGAATTTATAATTATTTTATGTTGACCAGGATGGAAACTAATAAAAATAAATCAGACCTATGATCTTATTAAGCTTTTCTTTTCTTTCTTTCTTTTTTTTTTTTTTAAGAAAGAAAAACAGACTGCTCAAGCCCAGGGAAACTACAAATTTAATTTTAAATTCTCTTCCCAAAGCTGAGAGAGAGCCTTGACTCCCTGGTCAATAAAATTGAAAAAAATATTGCCTTCCTTGGAGGGGTCTTGCTTGGTGCAAGGCACGCTGCCTGGTTCAGTTATTTATTCATGGAGCACCTGTCGAGCACCAATGGAAGGTCTGGCACTGGGTGTAACATAGTTTGGTCTGTATCACCAAAGAGCGGAGCAGAATATGTGAGCATTCCCTGGGCGGCCCACCAAGGCAGAGTGATTGAGTTCCTTCGCTGAGGGGCAGGGAGAGCCCTAGTGAGGCTTCCGTGACCTATATAATTCTCTCTTGGGCCACGTTCTTTATCACTGAGCTCGGCCTTGGTGCCTCAAAAGAGACTGCTTCCTGCCACACTCCTCCTCTCACTGTATCTATATAGTATATCTCAGACTGTTGCTCATTCTTCCCTCTGGCCTCCTCTGAAACCCCAGGCAAGATTAGCAGCTCCCCCACCCCACCCGCATCTCATAGTGGAATTACCTGTGGTTGCATCTGCTCCCCTACCCTAAAGGCCAGAACTGCCTCTTTCTTCCCCACAGTGCCCAGAGCAGGTACACAAGTAGTACTGAGCTGAACTGGGCTCTGTCTCTCTCCTACTTGCCCTCCCCCTTCCAGCCTCCTCCTCCATTTGGCGTCTCTCTCCCTCCTGCTGTG
>RJWK010047908.1:0-7500 GCA_004363435.1 Platanista minor | reverse complement strand
AATCTGGACAAGAAGTGAAGAAAGTCTGAACTAAGGCAGCCATAATGGAAATGGGGAAGAGCAGCAAGGCTGGAGCATAAGCAAAGAAGCAGAATCAGCAGGTCTTGGTGACTGATTGGATATGTGGCGTGAGGAAGGGGCAAAAGACAAGCCTGGCTCCCAAGGTTTTAGACTAAGCAGCTGGGTAAAAGGTGACCCCATCCAAGGAAGAAAAGGTGGGTTTCGTAGATCATGTTGTATTTGAGGTGCTGGGGGGATATTAAGAAAATGTAGGTCTGCAACTCTGAAGGAAGTTATGCTGGAGATAGAGGTTTGAGAGTCATCAGTGTAACCTTGGTGGCTGAAAGACAAAAGAATAGATGACATGACCTTCAAAAGTGTGGGTAGAGGGAGAAGGGAGAAGAAAATCCAGGACAAAACCCTGGATACTGCCTGCATTTAAGGGACAGATAGAGGAAGAGGAGCCCACTTCAGCAGAGAAGGGGTAGTCAGAGAGGTGGGGGGAAATTCGAGGTGACACCACAGAGCAAAAGGGAGAGTCTTAGGAATGGCGATTAGTGTGAAATGCTACAGACAGGACAAGGCAGTATCAGGAAAGACTTTAAAAGGGACAAAAAAAGGTTATTGGATGTCCTGTCTAACTTCCCCATCAAGGTTATCTCTGCTTTTCATTGTCTATCAGCTATTTTACAGCCCTCTAATTTGTAGAAAACTGATAATGCAAATGATTCTTGTCCATAGAAATGCAAATCAGTTGTGTATGGTAGAGTGCAACTGATTAGTGCCTTGTGGACAAAAATTCGTTTCAGGGGGTTTCCCTGGTGGTGCAGTAGTTAAGAATCTGCCTGCCAATGCAGGGGACACAGGTTCGATCCCTGGTCTGGGAAGATCCCACATGCCACAGAGCAACTAAGCCCATGCGCCACAACTACTGAGCCCACGTGCCGCAACTACTGAAGCTTACATGCCTAGAGCCCATGCTCTGCAAGAAGAGGAGCCACCACAACGAGAAACCTGCTCACCACAATGAAGAGTAGCACCCACTCGCCTCAACTAGAGAAAGCCTGCGCAGCCTGTGCGCAGCAACAAAGACCCCACACAGCCAAAAATAAATAAATTTTTTAAAAAATTCATTTCAGAATTCCTGGTTTACCTATCTGGGTGTGGTACTTTGAATTTTCCTTTGAATCAGTTAACACACTTTACTGGCTCTCTCATTAATTAATGGATTAAATACACTTTTTGACACATTCATTTAATACTTGTATGCAAATCATGGTTTAACCTTTGTTTAAAAATGATCCTATAACAGAAGAAAATAACTGAAAAGTGACCATTGGATTCGATGACTAAAGCAAGATCTGTTTGGAAGGTTTGGCAGGATCAGAAGATAGACTGCAGTGTGTTCAGGTGGGGAAGTGATAAAAACGAGGAAGCACAGACAATGGATTTCCAGAAACTTGGCTGGGAATGGAAGGAGAAAGATTGGGTATTAGCTGGAGGGCACCATATTGTGGAAAGAAAGAACTATTTCTTTTATGGCTGGCACCACAATTCCTTTTTAAAGTGTCAATACCTTGGTAAGCTGTGCTGGGTATAAAAACATGACAGAAGCACAAATGGGGTGCTATGGGATGACAAAAAAGGGTCACTTAACTTGACATGGGGGTGGAGGTCTTCCCTGAAAAGATAACTCCTTGTTTGAGTCTTTAAATAGGAGTGAGTTGAGTCTTTTTTTTTTTCTTTTCCTTGCTGTGATTATGAAGTCCCAGAAGGAGTCAGAGATGTTGCACTGAGTCCATGCCAAGTATGAAGGAAACAAGCTGTGGTGGGAAAGTCTTAGGGTCAAAAACATCAATCCTTCCTCTTGCCGCTGGTTTGCCATAAATATTATACAGAAGCCAAGGGTTCTTAATGGAAAATGGTGAGGAGCATTTGTAAATGTACTGCCCTGAAAATGTGAATTGCTTCATTGCCACCAGGTTGGTATCCATCCATAGAAGACATCAAAATCATGGAATCCTGGTTGTTAGTGCTTAGAAGGAAACTCAGAGATCAGTGGTCCAATTCCCTGCCTTGTAAAAATGCCATTCTGGTCGTGTAAGTTCACTGATTTTTGACAGATAAAAAGTGTGACAGATATAAAGTACGAAGGTGTTTCCCTGCCCTCAGGGAGTTCATCGTCATTGACAGACTCCAGCTCCCTGAATCAGAGCTGCACAGCTAGCCCACAGGGCTGAACTCAAATATTAGGCTTTTTGTCCTCAAATGACCAGAATTCCCAATGTTTCTACATTTGCCCTGAGGTTTTTTTTCTTCCCCCAATGGAGTTTTTAAATCCAGGAGAAACCTGTGTCCAGCGCTGGAGGTGCTGTGTCCTCCCATAAAGAAGGGGCAATTCTTGAACAATGAAGTTTGTCTCTCTTTTCCTACCCTAGTGAGGGGCTGCCTTTTCAAAGGAGGATCTGAGATTCCAGCTCCTTTCTCTGACATGCAGACAGACCAAAGGGACAGGCATCCAAAAAAAGTTATTTTAATAAGTGAAGAGACTGTGAATAACCCTTTGGGTTATTAGAAGGAGAGAGCTGGAGGCCTGGGGGCTATTAGGCCAGAAGTTTCTTGGGTTTATTTGCTGAGCTCTTCTGAGCTATCCCACTGGGTATTGGGATGGAGGACAGGGGAATTCCCTTTAAAGCCTAGCTTCAGAGGCCCATTCTTCTGAATGTTGTACCTAATCACATTTATGAAAGTGCTTAGCACATTTACTTAATAAATGCTAGCTTCTTCCCTATCCTAAGCACCCCCCAAACTTCAGGTAGTTTCATTGAAGAAAGGGGTCCAGGAAGCAAGAGAGCAAGGTCAGTGGAATTAGAGTGGTAAGTGACAAAGAAGAGGGAGGTTGGCAGGGGCCAGCGAAGGTAGGGCCTGTTGGAAATGAAAAGAGTGTGGAGTTTATTCTAAGTGGAATAGGAAGCCATAAGGCCCGGAGCAAAGGAGTGAAGTGATGTGATTTACATTTTAAAAGGATTACTCAGGTTGTGTTATTTTAGTTAAAGTCTAATTTGACAGTATTGATGGGGAAACTAAGAAGAGATTCGTTTTTTTTCCCCAAGTAGGGTAACAATTCCTTAGGGAATCACTATCAATGCCCTGCTGTGGAGACCAGATTCTAGGGGCACAGAGAATGGAAGCAGAGAGACCACTTAGCCACTGCAAAAGTCCGGGCAGTGCCGAAGGACCGTTGGACTAGAGGATAGCAGTGGAGGCCATGTGTTGTGGTGGGTTTGGGGAAACATGCTCATTTAATATCCAATTGTGCCAGATCTTCCCTCGGCTGATGAAGTAGCATTATTATCTCCATTTTATGGATAAGAAAACTGAGACTCAGAAAGTTTCAGTAACTTGTCCAAGGTCACATGGTTAATAAATGGAGCGTGAACTAGAACCCATATCTCCTGATTCCCAAACTGTACAGTTGACAGATCTAGATCCTGGAAGCCAGGTCTGGGACATTGTGATGCCAGCCATTAAAAAATTCCAAGTAGGCCCACCACACAGAGCACTCCAAGTCTTGGGACACCAAAGAACCTAGGTTGAGGTGCCAGATATGGCGATGGCCGGGCTGCTGGACCTGGGAACTCGTCTTATTCCATCCCCTAGGGATTTTTGTCTGAGAATCTGGCACTATGTCCCACAGCAGTGGAGTGGATGGTTCTCAGGGCCATTGGAAGATCAAGGGGCCCCCACTCCGTCTTGAGGAAGAGCCAGAAGACAGTGTCTGTACTTATTGATGGTTAGGAGGTGAAGGAATGCAGAGAACCCTACTGGGTTGAGGTGGAGAACGCTCCCTCAGACTAGTGGGGTGCAATGGGGAAGGTTGTTTCCTACCAGTTGTTCAGAACTCACTCAGAAGGCAAGATGTGGAAGAGACAGGACACCATATCATAAGAGAAATGGTCTGAAGAATCAGAAGTATTTAACTCAGAAACGAGGCATCTCAGAAGAGACATGACATCATGATAACTACGTTTCAATATCAAAAGGGTCGTTTGGGAAAAGGGGGTGGTGACTATAGACAGCATTGCCCTGAGGCAGAATTATAGCCATTGGGAGAAAATTGCAAGGAGGCAGATTCATGCTCAGTAGAAGGAAGAAATGTCTTCCAATTAATCCTGCCAAAATAATAGAAAAGCCTGTGTTTTGTTTTGTTTTGTTTTTGCGGTACACGGGCCTCTCACTGCTGTGGCCTCTCCCGTTGCAGAGCACAGGCTCCGGACGCGCAGGCTCTCAGCGGCCATTGCTCAAGGGGCCAGCCGCTCCGCGGCATGTGGGATCTTCCCGGACCGGGCCACGAACCCGTGTCCCCTGCATCGGCAGGCGGACTCTCAACCACTGCGCCACCAGGGAAACCCCTGTTTTTTTTTTTGTTTTTAAGTAGTAATAATAAATTAACAATACTGGATGTTTACATCTATTAGGTTGAACCATATAACATTGCTAATGTTGGACCGTTTCTGATCTACAAAAACAGCAATTTCATATGGCTTGACTTACTACCTTTTCCCATCTCAGAATAATTTCCAAAGTCCTTTTTAATGGTCTACAAGTCCTCACAGGATCTGTTCGACCCCACCTTTCTTTCTAATCGGATTTCCTACCACCTCTCTACTCCCCCTGGACAGACCCCTTGCTGGGCCTTGAACCCTCTAAACTCATTTCTTGCCTCAGGGCTTTTCAGCTGCTGTCCCCTTTGCCTAGAATATTCTTTTTCCAAGTTTACCTTTCCTTTTATCTTAGAGGCTTTCTCTGGCCACGCAACATAAAGTCCGTCCCCCACTGTCACCTGTATTCCGCTCTGCATCTCTTCAGGGTACTTACCGTTATCTGACATACACCTATTTGTTTATTGTCCATCTCCCATTATTATAATATAAATGCTATGAGAGCAGGGACCTTGCATTGTTCTCTGCTGTACCCCCAGGGTTTGGCACAGTGCCAGACGTACGGTGAATGTTCAATACATATTTTTTGCATGAATGAAGGAACGATTTTTATCAACGAGGAAACTGAGGCCCGAAGAGGTCAAATGATTTTCCCAAAGGCATAGAGCTGGTGCCTGGAAAAGCTGGAGGGAAGCCCAAACATTCAGAGGTCAAATGATTTTCCCAAAGGCATAGAGCTGGTGCCTGGAAAAGCTGGAGGGAAGCCCAAACATTCAGATTCCAAAGCCCAGACTCCATAAAAAGCCACCCTGCTTTTCAGTCCCCTGGTGGCCATGACGCAGAACCCACTTGTCTCTGAGGCCGAATAGTGGCTCCTCCTTTGGGTCCATAGTTGGACCAGATGACCCCAAAGATGCCTTCAATTTTTGAGATTCTCTTCACCACAGGTAAGCATCTATTTTAGTGAGGGCTCTGAGAAGAGCAAGATTTTGGTCACCCCTCAGGCTATAGCATCACTGAGGATCCAGACTAGGAGGGTTGACATGATACTGTTTGCAAAGAAATCCTAACCTGTGTCTCTTTTGGGGAGTTGGAACATTTATCTGAGCCTCAAAATATGAAATATTCCCCAGTTTGCAAATGAATGCAGGATGTGTTTGCATAGCGACAGCCAAGAGCAGTATTATGTGGAGAGGAACAGAAAGACAAAGCTCCCCGGTTCAGTTCTGGAAACTGATGGCTTTGCTCTCCCCAGGAGGTTGTCTCTGTGTAGCTAATTACAATGAGTAAAGGAAATGGGAGAGTGAGTGCCAATGAAGTGATCTTTCTCCTCCCCCAGGTTCCTGCTTTGCAAAGAGCTGGTCTTTTGGTTTTAGAACCCTGGGGACCATAAAGATGTTCTCTATTGTCCCAGCTGGATGGGCACATTCTCCCAATAGCAGGTCACTGTTAAAGCTGCCAGCATCTTGTGTGCACGTGTAGGGGTGGGGGGTACGGTTGTAGGAGCAATGTGTGTGGCATGGGATGTTGCAGAGTGGCGATGGCGTGGGGTGGGGGTGGGATGCTAGCGTGTTAATAGACCCAAGTAATCAACTCACATTTGAATAGCATTTAGCAATTTACAAAGGGCTTTTGTGTACCTCATCTCATTGTGTGTTCGCAACATTTTACAGATACAGAAAAGGCAGCTCAGAAAGATGTGCTGACCTGCCCTGAATCCGAGTTCCAGGAGGCGCTGCTGGGATTTTTTTTACAATTTATTTATTTATGGCTGCCTTGGGTCTTCGTTGCTACGCATGGGCCCTCTCTAGCTGCGGCAAGCGGGGGCCCCTCCTCGTTGCAGTGCGCAGGCCTCTCATTGCGGTGGCTTCTCTTGTTGAGGAGCTCGGGCTCTAGGAGCACAGGCTCAGTAGTTGTGGCCCGCGGGCTCCAGAACGCAGCCCCAGGAGTTGTGGCACACGGGCCCAGTTGCTCCGCCGCGTGTGGGATCCTCCCGGACCAGGACTCAAACCCGTGTCCCCTGCACTGGCAGGGGGATTCCTAACCACTGTGCCACCAGGGGAGCCCCAAGCACTGCTGGGATTTTAACCTAAATCTTCTCATTCCAGATTCCATGCTCTTTTCATAATCCCTGGGCAATTGTTAACATCTTTAGTGATGTCTCTAAGTAGAGGGGCAAAGGGGAGGGGGGCAGATGCCCACTGTTCTCCTTTCTCCAGGCTAACACAAGCTAACAGTTACTGCGTGCTCACGCGCTGAGAACTTTGCTAAGCACGTTATATGGGATAGGAAGTCTTAGTCCTTTTCACAGGGAGACAGGTGCGACACAGAGAGATAAAGGAACTTACTTTAGGGGAACAGAATTTGCCACCCTTATTTTCTGTGAAACAGTAGACTTGGGAAGGGCTCTGAAACCCGAGTAAGCGTTGCCCTATTGTAAGAAACACTTACATCTGTAAGGGACATCTCCATTTGTCAGGATGTCTCCCTCCCTGTACCAGGAAGAGGAGGATGACCAAATCTCTAGAAGTTCTTACCAATGAAGAAGGCAAAGACTTAAATCTGCATCATAATCACCCTTGTTTGCTGGGTGATTATAACCTCCCATAACTGACTCTCCCCACCCTCAACCTCAGTTTTTGTCTTTAGCTGAGGTTGGTATTTAAGGGAAGGGCTTTGGTCATTTTGGTGAGTTACTCAGTTTTCCTGGGTCTCTCTCCTGTGTACGTGTTACTAAATTTTTGTGTGATTTTCTCCTGTTAATCTGCTTCATGTCAATTTAATTCTTAGACCAGCCAGAAGAACCTAGAAGGGTAGAAGAAAATTTCTTCACCCCCAACATTATCCAGGGTCAAGCAGGAGCAAGAGGTGAAGCTGTGTATTAATCAGGATAGGACACACTACGTTGCAGTAACAAACAGCTCCGAAATTTCAATATCTTAACAAAACAAAGATTCACTTCTCCCTCAAACTACACGTTTATCGTGGGTTGTCAGAGGAGCTCTGCTTCACATCATCACTCAGGGGCCCAGGACTTTTTTTTTTTTTTTTTTTTTTT
>RJWK010047907.1:0-17124 GCA_004363435.1 Platanista minor | reverse complement strand
GTTCCCATGGCGCCCCAGCTTGCTTGCTTGCTTGCATACCCGCGCGCGCGCGCGCGCGCACACACACACACACACACACACACACACACACACACACACACACACACACGCTGGCCCCAGGGAGCCAGGGCCAAAAGGCTCAAGAGAAGCAAAGGAGGAGGAAAAGGAGGGGCAGGCGGAATTCCACTCCTGTGCTGGGAGCATCCTGGAGCTAATTGGAAGCTGTGGTCCTGGCAACGCCAACGCTGCCCCTCCCCCAACCCACTGTGGCTGTCCCACAGCCCGACTGAAAGGGCAGGAGCTGGCCTCTGGGACCACAGGGAGGCAGGAGGATGGGGAATCAAGCCTGGAGCCTCAGATCAAATTCCATGCAAGGGAACAGCTGCTCTTCTCAGCCAGACCCACCCAGGGTAGGCCCTGAGGAAGGGACCAGGATGGGCCCAACGAAACGGAGAGAACCAGTCCTCGCTGTTTGACCTGAGACCTAGGGAGAAGCCATCTGAGCCTAGCTCAGGCCATGAGAAAACTGAGGGGGCTGGGGTGGCGGTGAGGGGTACCATCCCATTTGTCCAGACTCTAGTCCCAAGTGTTAAAAATAACAGGTTGGGAGATAAGATAGTGCTGTCTCTGACACCTGCCATCATAGGGATGCTTATTTTTAAATCTCAGAATTAGCCCTGGGCCTGGGAGGAGGGGAAGGGGCAGTGGGGAGGTCTGGAGGCCACATTCCTCCCTCACCAAGACATTCCACCTTGTTAGTCCTGGAGGTGACAAGGTCAGGGCAGGGTCTGGGGGCCAGGTGTCCTAGCTCTGTCTTAGATGCATGAGGAACTCCTAGCAAGTCTCTCTCTCTCTCTCTGAAGCTGTGCCTCAGTTTCCCTTTCTGTGCAATTAGCTGCCCGTGACCAGCCAGGGGCTGAATGATGGACAGCAGTCCCTCCCAAGACGCCCTCCTGGGCTGGGCTGGGCTGGGGAGAGAGGGTTGAGAGCTGGTTTCAGCATGCCTCCATGAGGCTGGTTTTTGGGGGATGGCCTGTCTTCTCCCTCCAGGCCACACCTGCTGGGGCAGCTGCTCTGAGTGAGGCTGGGTCCCCTGGACAGTAGGTGCTGCACACAAAGTACAGGGCTGGGATGGGGGATGGGGCTCACCTGCTTGCTGGACTCTTCCTCTGTGCTCAGGCCGTTCTCCTCATCCTCCTCTTGGTCATCCGTGTCTGACTCAGCCACGGCGATGGGCACACACACGGGCTCCGGATCCCTGGCTGTGCCCTGGCCTGGCCGTTGGCCTTCCTCAAACCGTGTCTCCTTGCGGGCTGGCAGTGCCTTCTCTGTCTCTGGAGGTGGTGGGGGGCTGGAGGTGGTGATGCAGCCTGGCAGTTGGCCCTGGGTGGCGAGGGCCGCAGGCTTCTGAGCCCGCCGCTGCAGAAGCCCACAGCAGAAGTCCCAGGTGGTCCGCTTGATGAAGCGCAGGCCCCGCTGGATGCGGGCCAGGGCCAGCTGGAGGTTGTTCATCTCCCCGTCCTCGTCAGGGACTGTGAGGTTGTCTGCACTGAAGGAGCTGAGCAGCAAAGCCAGGAAGAGGTTCAGGACCTGCGGAGATAATGCCGTGCCCTGCGTGCTCAGCCTCGGGGCTATGATGAGCACTGCCAGAGGCAGACAGCACGAGGCTTAAACCCTGGGCCCTAGGCCCTCATCCTAACCCCCCATACTCCTGAACATAGAGAGTTTGGCTATAAAAGGAAAGACAAATTCTCATCCTGAGGTAGGCGATAGGCCCCAGGCTAAGCAGCTGCAGCTGGTCTCCTGCTGATGCTTCAGTTGGGATACCAGCGGGAGCATTGGGCCCTGATTGGGTGCATTCTCATGGATTTCCTGGCCTGACACATGCTCAGAGAAGGTCCTCAGTCTAGGGGAAGGACAAAAGGAGGGAGAAGACACCAGCTGGAATCCATCTTGGCTGAGAGATGCGTGCCCACACCAGGACCAGATCTGAGGAGGATTGGCCAGAAAACAAATCCGGAAAACTGGCCCTATTTAAGCAACCTAAGCCGCTCCCTCTGAGCTTGCCTGTGTGCTCTTCCACATGTACTTTGTTTTTTCTGCACTTACTTTGTTCCTTCCACACATATTTTGTTTTTTCCACGTGTACTTTGCTTCTAATAAATGCTTTTATCTTTTTCACAATCTTGGTCTCTTTGCTGAATTCTTTCTTCAAAGAAGAACTGAGATCCTTCTTCCAGCTTTTCACTGCCAGAATCAATCCCTCCTCCCAAGGACTCAGATACAGTCTGAATTGAGGGCGTTCAAACCCAGGTTGCTTGGGTGTTGGCTCAGGTTCAATGGGAGAACATGGGTTCATCTGATGTCAAAGCCTGCAGATGGGGCCTTGCTGTCTTGGGAGTAATGGGGGGCAGTGAGGTCAGGGTGAGTACAGGGCTGCTCCCTGGGAAGTGGGATCCAATCTGAGGTCAGCAGGGCCCACCCATCCATTCATTCATTCATCCATCACCCATCTGCTCTTGGGGTTTTCCTGGGAAGAGGCCTCTGCATCTGTTGGTGAAGGAGGGACAGTGATATGCCTCTGAGTTCCCCACGGAAGCTGGGTCACCACTCAAAGATCTGGGGCTCCAGCTGTGGAGCACTCTCCACCTGTGTCTCCAGATCTGACCATGCTTCCCAGGTGAAGGACATGGGAGACTGAGCAGAGAAGAGAGCGATGGCAGGAAAAGAGGCCAGGTGGCAGCCCTTGGGCGCCTGGGACTAACTGTAGGGTCACGCTACTGAGACGGAGTTGTGTCCAGGCAGTGAGGGGTGCTTGGATGGGTGCTGCGTGCAGGATTAGACACTTGGATAGAGTGGAGGGACCTGGGGCTGGTGCCAGGGTAGGGGCTGAGGCTTCAGAGGTGCCGGAACACACAGTCTCTACTTAAGTTATTTATTAGGGGTTATGGACTTGATGTCCCTAAGGGAGGTTTGAAAAGTCTCTCTGTCTTTGGATGGTTCTGGACTACTGCCTGTTGTTAAACCACCCTGCAAGTGTGAAGTTTTAGCTTTTGTTAAAAAAGAGAACTTTTACTGAGTGACAAGGGACTGGGCTTGGGTCCATTTCTGTCTCAGGGAGGGTAACTGAAGATGGTGGTGGGCTCATTCTACACAGGGGTCAGACTGGCTCATGAGCATCACCAGGCCAACAGGACAGAGACACAGTCTCTCACCTTGGGCTTGGGTCTCCCCTCCGCAGCCACTCCCTGAAGGGAGTCCAGTTGAATGGGGGCCCCTATAGCAGGGTGGTGTGTGAAGGTGGACACCCAATCTGAGTCCCTGCTCTGGCTTCTTACAAGTCCCTGAGACATGCTTGTCAGCGAGCTGGGAGTGAGAATTCTGGCGAAAGCAGTGGGCAAGGTTGGAGTGCCAGGCCTCGGAAACCTGCCTTTGGTTTAAACAGTAACATTCATGTGGACAGTATGGAAAGGTTAAGGAGTAGGCTCTCCTGTTCTATCTCCACAGAGAGATGATCACTTTTGACACCTGGCAGTCTCTTTTATGTCGTCACTGGAGGGGTGAAGCATGTGATGTGATGCAGAGCTGCTGTCTACACTGACCTCTGGCCAGGCCCCCGGCCTCTGTCCACACTGGCCCAGGCCTGGCCTGCCTCAGTTCCTGGTAGCCCACCCTGGGTTCACATCCCCTGACCTCCAGGCATCCGGGGCCAGGCTGGGGGCAGGGCAGGGGGTGCCTGGGCAGCCTTGTCCACCCACAGAAGACGCTAGGGCCTCCCTTGCCGCGGGCTTCAGAAGTTCGGCTGCTTCCAGTGCTTTCCCTGTCAATCACACCGCTGCTCCCCAGCCCCTGCCTGATGATCACTTCCCATTTCAATGACAATCTTGCTTCCACCCACGCCCCCGAAGCAGCTCAATTCCTGAGGCAGCCAGGGAGGGGGCCGCGTGGGCTGGGTTAGCGTCCCTCCTCCAGCAGCCTCTAATCTTCTCATCCCCAGGCAGATCTGCTTGGAAGTCGCGGGTTGTGTTTGCATGACGGCAGCTCAGCCTGGCCCTGGGCTGAAAGCTCTGTGCACTCGCATCCTCCTTGGAACACACAGAGTCTGGCAGCCCCAGAGCTGTGCCAGGGGCTGAGCGAGGGGAACCCTGAGGGGCGGCAGGTTTGAGGGGATGGGAGGGGGGTTGCAGGGTCCGCCAAAGAGCTGGGTTCCACTGGCACTGTGCACTCTGCTTCCTCTCTGGGCTCCACCTATGGAGGCTGAGGGAGACCGACCCCAACTTGGCCTGGTTAAGTCACATGGGAGGAGAAAGCAGGCAGGTCTGGAGA
Source organism: Platanista minor (assembly GCA_004363435.1). Lineage (NCBI taxonomy): Eukaryota > Metazoa > Chordata > Mammalia > Artiodactyla > Platanistidae > Platanista > Platanista minor. The sequence goes on along the minus strand of RJWK010047907.1, from coordinate 12,798 downwards.
AGGGCTCTGGAATCTGCAACCCACAGTACTCACATCACCTAAAACCCCTCTATGAGCCGCTGTGAGCCTGCGCTGCCCACACCATGGGCAGTGGGAGCCAGACACTGCAGGTGTGACGTTGGAGTGTGTGTGGTCCCCCTGTGTACCCAGGAAGGTGGCTGCATGTCCACAGTGGACACTGACCTCTCCCTGAACAACTGACCCCTCTCAAACTTGCCTCTTCCAAAGGCTCCTTCTCTGGCATTTAGATTTTGATCTCTCTCAACTCCAGAATTGCCCACATTGTAAAGACACAAGGCAAGATGCACTTTCCCTGGGACAGACCGGTGGCCATGGGAGCAAAGACCTGGGCTCCTCATTACAGGACAGCAGGGACTCTCACCACAGCTATTCAGGATGACAAACAAGGTTCTCTCGGGCCCCACCTCACCTGGACCACCACTACCTGCCTGTGCCTGTGCTTTGCTTACCTTGCTTCTTCCCTCTCTAGCATCGCCTGTCAATCAGGTCAGCACGAAACCCCCTCCACCAGGAAGCCTTCCTTGATTTCCCCAGCTGAAGGGGCTCAGCTCCCATGGGCTCCCTCTTAATGGCTCTGACCATTCTGACCAGCTTGAGAGTTATCTCAGGCCTGTTTGAACTCTCCACCTCCTTGCTCTCTCAAGGTGGTGAGCAATGTCAGAGCCACATTCATCTCTGTATGCCCAACAGCATCTGGCACAATATTCTGCATGCAATGGGAGCTCAGCAAATGTTTGTTAAGCTGAATTGAACCAGGTGATAAATCACTGACAGTGAATAACTAATAAAACAATGAGTAGATAAGAAAATAATTAATTAATGGATACAAAATGAATACATAATGAATAAATAGGTAAATGAAAGAATGAGCAAATGAACAGTGATGTGCATGAATGGATAGCTAAATGAGTGAGTGAGTAGATAGCTGGATGGATAAATGAGTAGATGGATGGGACTGATGAATGGAGAATAGATGAGTGGGTTGATAGATGGATGCAGAGGTGGATGAATGAATAGAGGGTTAGATGAGTGAGTGGAAAGATGGGTGATGGATGAATGAATGGATGGACAGGTGGGTGAATGGATGGATGGGTAGATAGATGGGCAAATGGATGGATGGATGAATAGGTGTGCGCGCGTGTGAGCGAATGGGGGTTGGTGGATGGATGGTTGATGGATAGATGAATGGATGGGTAAGTGAATGAGTAGATGGAGGTTGATGGATGAATGGCTGGGTGAGTGAGTGCATAAATGGGTAGGGAGATTGGTAACTGAGTAGGCAGATCGATGGAAAGGCGGACAGGTGGATAGGTGAGTTGGTGCGTGGGTTATTGATGAGTGGATGGATGGCTGGATAGGTAGATGTATGAATGAGTAGAGAGATGAAAGGGTGAATGGGTAAGTAATAGATGGATTGATGATACATGGATGGATGGGTAAGTGGGTGCACAGATGGGTGAATGAATGAATGGGTGAGTAAATAGATGGAATGATGGGTAAATGAGTAGATGGATGGATGGGTAAATCGATGGATGGATGAGAGATTGATGGGTGGACGGATTGTTTGATAGATGGCTGAGTGAGGCAGTGGACGGATGGAAGGAAGGGTAAGTGAATGGACAGATGGATGACTGGGTGGGTGGGTAGCTGGGTAGATGAATGGATGGGTAGGTGAGTGAGTGTGTGTGAGGCCACTGGCCAACTTACCACGAGGTTGCCAATGACCATAACAAGCAAGAAGACCAGCAGGCACAGTGACTGCCCAGACACCTCCATGCAGTCCCACATGGTCTCGATCCACTCGCCACAGAGGATGCGGAAGATGATGAGGAAGGCATGGAAGAAGTCCATCATGTGCCAGCGGGGCAGCAGACCTGAGTCACTGATGCGGTGCCTCAGCTCTGAGTAGTTCTTGCCAAAGAGCTGCATGCCCACCACAGCGAAGATGAACACGATGATGGCCAGCACCAGCGTCAGGTTGCCCAGTGCCCCCACTGAGTTCCCGATGATCTTGATGAGTGTGTTCAGGGTGGGCCAGGACTTCGCCAGCTTGAAGACCCGAAGCTGGGGAGGGAGGGGTCCTTGTGAGGGGCTCTGGCTCCCTCTGCCCAAAGACACCCTCACCCCCGACAGCTCCTGCCTGACAACCCAGGGCACCCTTAAAGGTCATCGACACCTGTTTCTCCTCGTTTGTCCAAGAGCACACACTATTGCTCCTCTCCACATGCCGAGGGCAGCTTCATCGGGTCCTGCTCTGGGAGTCAGGTCAACAGCTTCAGACTCCTCCCCCCATCCCAGCCCTTCTCTCTGTCCCCACACCAGCCTCCTACCCACCTTGGTCTCACTTCCAGGAACCACCCAGTAGATTCCCCATCGTGGAATGTCCCTCTTCCAGAACCTTCCTCATCAGGTATCCTTCTGGGCGAGCTCAAACCATCCCTGACTTGCCCAGTCACCTCCATCTTTCCCTCCTCTCAGTCATCACAGAGAAAGGGAGCCGGTGTTTAGCATTTATTGCCAGGCCTTATGTTTAGGATGGATCAGCTCATTCAGAACTCCAAATAACTACATGAGGGTGGCACTATTATTACCTCATTTGACAGATGAAGAAGCCAACCCTTAGAGGTGGAGTATCTTGTCTAGGTCCCTTGGCTCTTGGTAGTGGAGTCGGAATTAAAACCCACAGCCTAGGCTTTCTATTTTGCCCCCACCAGCCTGCCTTCCTAGCCCCAAGTGAAGCTACTTCCTCCAGGAAGCCTTCCCTGACCTACCTCTAGCCCCATGCCCGGACCTCTTAGACATTCTGAACTCAAAGCACGGTCCACAGACCCATAGCTTTGACATCATCCGAGACCTACTGAATCCACATCTGCACTTTAGCAAGATCCCCAGGCAATTTGTGTGCACATTAAAGTTTCAGAAATGCAGATTCCAAAACCAGCAGGTAGAGCCTCAGCAGACTTGGTTCCACCTGTTGCTTGCCATGTGGCTTTGGGAAATTGTTTCATCTCTCTGAGAGTGGAATGGGAATGTAGTAATACTAGCTCCTCTCCTATGAGGGATCCTATGAGGACTAAAGGGGGCATGGTGAATCCTAAAGGGCTTTGCAAATCGTCAGGATGGATGGGCAACCCATTTGCCATTCTGGAGGGAGGGCTATCTCCCTCTGTCTTGCCCACCTCTGTGTCCCCCACATCACCAGCACTGGGGTACCTAGCAAACAGCTGTTGGGTAAGGCATGAAAGATCACAGTAGGGGTGATTGAGTGGTGACCTTGGAGGGGGTGTGGCTCAGTACCCCAGGCCCCCACCCACTCGCCCCCTGCCGGGCCCAGCCGTGTACCAGGCGGAAGGAGCGAAGCACCGACAAGTTGCCCATGCGGGACAGGCCCAGCTCCATGAGGCTGAGGATGACGATGATGCTGTCGAAGATGTTCCAGCCCTGCTGGAAGTAGTAGTAGGGGTCCAGGGCGATGATCTTGAAGGTCATCTCTGCTGTGAAGATCCCTGTGAAGACCTGGGAAGCAGCGGGAATCAGGGGTTCCCGATGTTTAGGCTGGAAAAAGCCTCTGGCAGCAGGGGCTCCCTGCCTCTTGCTCCTGTAGGGTCCCCCGTCTGGGCTGCCAGCTCTGACTGCGCCCAGAATCCCAGTGTGTGCCTGCTCAGCCATGGCCCGGTCCCTTGGGGACACCTCCAGCCTGATGCCTCCAGCCAACTCCGCTGTTTCCCAGGCGTGACCCACCAGCCTGGGCCTCAGAAACAGCCAGGCCCACTGCAGGCTCTGCAGGGACTCACAGCTCTGGGAGGCACCTGGGATCAGGGGAAGCTGGGGTGGGCCTTGACATCACAGCTCCAGACCCCTTCCAGCCCATGTGGCCACAGGAAGTTTCACACATGCCAAATACACACATTCCTACAAACACGCTTTCATGGCTCAGGGCTTTTGCCCATGCTGCTCCCACTTCCTCCCTGTCCACATGCTGACTCTTTTCACTGTGATAACAACCAGCCACCACCTCTTGAGGCTTGACTATGTACCAAGAGCTGGGCTAGAATGCTTTGCATACGTTGTTTCTTTTAATCTGTCCAACAACCCGACGAGAAAAGTATCATTGACCCCATTTTACAGGTACAGAAACTGAGGCACCGAGAGGTTAGGTAACATGCCTGGGGTCAAGTAGCTCATAAGTTTGAGAACCAGGAGATGAACTCAGTGCAGCCCTTCAAGATTTAGAGCAACCACTCTCCCTTCTAGAAACGTTCCTGAGGTGGGCAGGGGCTGGGCTTCACCTGGTTCACTGACTCATGAGTCCTGAGCAGCCCAGCTTCAGCCGGCAGAGACTCGAGGTTAAGGAGTCCATCGTGTGATGGGCCAGGCAGCCCTGACCATGGCCTACGGCTCTGAGCTGTGTCAACTGCTATGGCAGGAGGGCGCATGGCTCTGGGAGGAGGGGATATCCCCTGAGGGTGCGGCCAGCAGGAAGTTGGTGCCTGTATATCAGGCCTGCCTGGAGCCAGGTGGGGTAGGGGGTGGGGTTATCCTGAGGGTGGTGAGGAGGCTCTGCCGTCTTCTGCAGGGGAGGCCTGAGGTCAGAGGGCCTCAGTAGCTGTGGAGGTCAGAAGCAGGGGCATGGCTGAGGCGTCTCACTGAGGTCAGCACTCAGGAGTGGGGGTTACCTTGTCCTTGGCACCTGCCCTGAAGAGACTCCGTGCTGAAAGGAGAGAAGGAGAGGCACCTGCACCCGTTGGCGGCCCCAGCACCAGCCCTCTCCCTTCTCCGGAAACGAGGCCCTGTGGCAGTGGGCTGGGGGGCAGGGGATTGCTGTTGGCCCAGGGAGGGCGCTAGGATAGCAGGTGGGTGGGCACCTCTGCACTACCATACAGGGCACCACCCAGCAGCCCAGCCCATGTGACTTCAGTGGTCCCTTTCGTGCTTGTGCCCAGAGAGAACTGTCCCTCCACCAGCTGGGGTCTTCGGGAAGGGAGAGCCCCCGAAATCCTCCAGCCTCTGCTCAAATTCCTAGGCTGCCCTCACATGTGAAGAGGCATCCTTGGGTTCCGCCGCTTTCCCTGCCCCCATAACTTTTGCATCTCTCTGACGCCATCTCCCACTACTCTTCCAGCCACGCTTGCCTCCTTGCTGTCACCTCCTCAGGGCCTCTGTACCTGCTGCTCCCTTTCCCTGGATCCTCCCCTCCCCAATCCACGGGACTCACTCCCTCAGGTGTCTGCTTAAAAGCCACCTAATCAACTCAGCAAAACTTCTTAACACTTAAAATCGGGGCCCCACCCACGATTGTGCTTATCCTCTTCCTTGCTTTATTTTTTGTTCCCTCCTGTGCCACCCTGACATGCTGCACGGTAGCGGCGTGTTTGTATGTTGAGTCTCCTCTGGCTAGACTGTAAACTCCACGGTAGGAGGGACCTTTCCTGTCTTACTGTACCTGGAACAGTGCCCAGCCTATAGGCGGGCCATCAATACTGGCTGAACAAGCATGCAAGTGGTTGGGCCTTAGACCTCCTGCAGCGCCCAGCTCCATGTCCCTGTCTTCCTGAGGCCTTCCCTACTCAGCAACGGCCCTCGCCCAGCTGCATTCCCTGCGTTGGGCTTGGCTGAGAGCCCCTAAGGGTGGGGCCTGGATTTGCCCTTCCTCGCCCCCAGCCCTCTGGTCTCCCCGGCCACTGCCTGAGGATGCCAGGGTGAGTGTGTGCTTAAGACCCACGAGTGCTAATACTCATGTCTCGGTAAAGGAGCTCAGGAAAGATCCCCCACCTCACTTTGCCCAGGTTCGCAGCTGTTCTGGCAGCAAAATAGCAGATACAAGGTGGTGTTGGAAGTCAGCAAGAAGAAGACAGCAGAGGGAGGCTCTTGGGGATTGCCTCTGGGGAGGTGATGAGCAGAAAAACCAACAGCATCACCTGGAAGGTCTTCAGAAATGCAGAATCTTCATGCCCCGGTCTGGGAAGATCCCACATGCCGCGGAGCGGCTGGGCCCGTGAGCCATGGCCGCTGAGCCTGCGCGTCCGGAGCCTATGCTCCGCAACGGGAGAGGCCACGACAGTGAGAGGCCCACGTACCCACAAAACAAACAAATAAATAAATAAATAAAAAGAAATGCAGAATCTTGAAGGCCCCAGACCTGCTGAATCAGAATCTGCACTGTGACCAGCCTCACAGGTGATTTGAAGTTTGAGAAGTGCTATTTTTGAGCAACGGTTCTTAAACTTGGTGCGCTTTGAACCCCCTAAGGAGTTTTAAAAATATTGATGCCTGGGTCCCACTTCCACAGATTTGAGTTAAGTTGGACTGGAGTACCCAAGTAAGCGAGAGTTTTATCAACTTCCCAGGTGATTCTAATGTGCAGCTAAGCTTGAGAGCCACTGCTTTAGAAGTACATGAATTTTGGTGTGACTCTTTCCAAAGGATCACCGCTGGCGTTGTAAGGACATGAGATCAAAGCTGGATGGTTTAAGATGTGCAGAGAACGGCAGCCAGACCCGAGTTCCAAAGCGGGGTCTGCCACAGTGGGATCTTGGGCCAGTTTCCCCATCTCTCTGAGCCTTGAGTGTTCCCATATGTAAAATGGGGATAATAATAACACCATAGGTGGTTTCTAAGAGTTAGAGCTAACGGATGTCAAGTGGATACAGCCTCAGAGAGGGCGGTTGTTGTTCTCATTGGCCTCACTTATTGTAACTGCTGAAAACTCCAGGCCCAGGCAGGGGCTTCAGATACAAATGGCTCTGCATGACTTATAGGCTCACTGGGATCTAGCAGGCAGGCTGTGAGTGTGGGCACCCACCTCCCCTGACTCCTGGCAGGTGGTACACGGAGCCATCAGTGCTAATGGTGGCTCCCCAGGAAGTGGGATGACTTTTGAGAAACCCCAAACTCTCCTGACCTTGGCTAATGTCTTTAATAGGATCATCCTGTACACACTGTAAACTTGCTTTTGAAACGTAACACCTTGTGAACATCCTTCCATGCCATTTAAACATCACCTACAGCATCATTTTCTTTTCCCTTTAAAAAAAAATAGTTGTGGGATATTCCACGGTACAGATGTGCCATAAGCAGTTTAACCATTTCTTTGTGATGGGCATTCTTTTGTCCCTATTAAAAACATTGCCAGGACTTCCCTGGTGGTCCAGTGGTTAAGAATCCTCCTTCCAATGCAGGGGACGCAGGTTCAATCCCTGATTGGGGTACTAAGATCCCACATGCCTCGGGGCAACTAAGCCCGCGCACCACAACTACTAAGCCTGCATGCCGCAGCGAAGAGCCCTCGCGCCAAAACGAAAGATCCTGCATGCCGCAAATAAGACCCCGCGTGCCGCAACTAAGACCTGATGCAGCCAAATAAATAAATTTAAGAAAACCATTGCCATAATAGATATCCTTTCACATACATATTTTAAAACAACTTGCCCAATTATTTTCTTAGTATAAATTTCTGGAAATGGAATCGCATAGCCAACAAGCATTTTTAGAGATTCTGACACATAACTGCTAAAAGATCCTCAGAGATCGGTTTTAACCAACTCCATGAACCACATGGGATAACTGTTTCCCTCATAAAAATGCTAATTCCTGTCCCACTAACCTCGCCAATCCAATAGGACAAAAGCCATCTTTTACTGTTGCTTTGTTGGAAAAGCCATCTTTTACTGTTGCTTTGTTGGACATTTCTTTGATTTTTATATTTCTCCTTTTGTGAAATTGCCTGTTCATATCCTTTACTTGTTTTCCTATTAGGATGTTTGCCCTTTTTTTGGTGTTGTTTATAAAAGTACTTTATATATTAAGGGTATTATCCCTTTATCTACTGTGTGCATTGCAATTTTCTTGGTTTGTCATTTATCTTTGTCGTCGTACTTTCTAAAAATTATAAAATATTTTAAGCATATAAACAAGTATAGAATAATATGACGTGTCCTTTGTACCCACTACTAAACTCTACCAAATATTAACGTTTTGCCATATTTGCTGCAAATCTTGTTTCATTTTTCCCTCAGAATAATAGCAAAGGGGCTTCCCTGATGGAGCAGTGGTTGAGAGTCCGCCTGCCGATGCAGGGGACACGGGTTCGTGCCCCGGTTCGGGAAGATCCCACATGCCGCGGAGCAGCTGGGCCCGTGAGCCATGGCCGCTGAGCCTGCGTGTCCAGAGCCTGTGTTCCGCAACGGGAGAGGCCACAACAGTGAGAGGCCCGTGTACCACACAAAAAAAATAAAAATAAAAATAATAATGATAGCAAAGACTTAAATAGCACTTACTATATGCCAAGTACTGTACTAGTGTTTTACATATATTGAATCACTTAATCCTCACAATAACTCTATGAGATATTATTGTTATCCCCATTTTACAGATAGGGAAACTGAGATACAGAGAAGTTAAGTCACTGGCCCACATGATGGAACCTGACATGAACCTAAACAGTTGGCTTCTTCTGCATAGTCTTGATCACCACCTGCCATCGCAGGTAAAACCCATAGAACTACATTCACTCCAAGGTAATCACCATCCTGAATTTGATGTTTATCATTCCCATGCATGTTTTTACATTTTTGATGCATAGTATTTTTGCATTGTTTTAAGGTTTCTATAATCATATGTGTTCTTTTTTTGCAAGTTCCTTTTATTCTTAACATCATGTTTGTGAGATTTATCCATATTGAAAGATGTATACATATTCCTTCTAATTATGCACAGTATTTCATACTGTGCACTAATTGTGCACAGTATGAAAACACCACAATTTATTTATCCATTTTTAAGTGGAGGGATACGCATTTAGATTGATTCCCATTTTCCCTGTGACTAACAATGCAGCAAAGAGCTTTCTTGTACATGTCTCCTTGTACAGACATGTGGGACTTTCTCAAGAATATGTATATCTGAAATTAAGTTATAGGGTATGCATATCCGTGACTTCTCAGATACTGTACAACTGTTCCCTGAAATGGTTGTACCAAATTGACACTCTTACAAAGTGTGAGTTCCCGCTGTTTCATATCATTGCCAACACACAGAAGTTTATTTTTGATTCTCTAATGGGTGAGAAATAGTATCTCAATGTTGATTTAATTTGCATTCCTCTGTGTTTCTTTTCATTTGTTTATAACTATCTGAATTTCCTCTTCTGTCATTTCTTCTGTCCATTGTTGTGGTTGTGTTTTTGCCAGCAGATTGTCCCTCTTCTCTTTATTGATGTGTAAGCATTCAATGTATATTATGGATTCCATGTCTTTCCAGTTAAATACTTTTCATAACATCAATTTCCCGTTTGGGGTAGTGATTTCACTTTGTTTACCATATCCTTTATTGTACACATATTACAAATTTTTTAACATAGGTAAATTTAGCAATCTTTTCTTTCATGGTATAAATTTTTTGTATGTTGGAGAAAGCCTTCCCAACCTCCAAATTTTAAATATTCTTCCACATTTCTATTCTAAAAGCTTTAAATTTTTATTTTATTGCTTTTAGGTGTTGAATCCATTTCCCTGCAACTAATTAATGAATATGGTATGGGGTAGGGATCTAATTTATTTTCTTCCATAGAGATAACCATTCTGGGAACTTCCCTGATGGTCCAGTGGTTAAGACTCCATGCTTCCACTGCTTCCACTGCAGGGGGCGCGGGTTGATTTCTGGTCCAGAAACTAGGATTCCGCATGCCATGCAGTGCAGCCAAAAAAAAAAAAAAAAAAAAAAGATAACTATTCTTCCCAATCTTATTTATTGAATAGTCTATCATTTTCCTATTGATTTATAATGTCATCTCTGTTATTCATCAAGTCTCCAAATATGCATTTCTTCTTTCTGAGTTCTTGATTCTGTAGTACTGGTCCGTTTTTCTATATTGCACCAATACTATAATGTTTCAATTACTGTAGCTTTATAATATATCTTATGCATGGTAGGGTAAGCTCCCCAGCTGATTCATTAATTTGTTTCATAGACATTATTTTTCCATATTAATTTTAGGATTGCCTTTTCAAATCCCATGGGTAAAAATGTGTTGGGATTTTGATCAGAATTACATTAAACATCCAGGTTAATTTGGTAAGAACTGATATCTCTACAGTATTCAGAATTTCATCCATGAAAATGGCATATCTCTTCACTAATTTATTCTTTTATATTTTTCAATGGTCTTGTAATTTGTTTCATATAAAATTTACAATCTTCTGCTACATTTATTCCTAGATTCCTCACAGTTTTTACTGTTATTGTAACTGTTAACTTTTAGAAATTACTCTCCAAATGATCATTGATGGTGGCTAGGAGCAGAATTAATTTTAGTATGTAGAGTCTGTACCTACCAACATTGCTGAACTCTCTTACTGGTTCTAATTGTCTTTCTGTAGATTTTCTTGGCTTATTTCTATAGATAAGAACATAATCTGGGAAATAACATTAGATCTGTTTTCCTTCCTTCTTTCTTCTTTTTCTTCTCTTACCACACTGACAAGGACTCCAGTATAATGTGGACTCGAAGCAGGGGGACGGGAACAAAGCTAGAGCTGCAGCACAGCAGTGTAAGGCACTAGGTAAGAGGATGAACTCTAGATACAAATGGCTTGGATTTGAATCTTGGGTCTTTCACTTCCTGGCCGTGTGACCTTGGTTAAATTATTTCACCACTCTGTGCCTCTGTTACCTTATTAGTAAAATAGGGGTAATAATAATACCATCCCCCTTACTGGTTGTTATAAAAATTAGGTGTTCAACAAGAATTAGCTGTGATTACCAGGATCACTTTGTGTGTTAATTTTTCAGACATAGGTTCCAGGAACACCCAGGTATAAATTTGAACTCCAAATCTGTATAAGGTCAAATTCACAGTCACAAGCTTCTGGAGGTTACTTTCCCCACCCCCTCACTCCTCTCCAGCCCTGGCTGAGACTGACAACCTTCCTTCTTTATTGTTTCCCAGGGTCAGTGTGTGGATTTATTTTAGTTCACCATTTTACTGAACATAGGGTCATATTCTTATGGGGCTACTGAGTTCCAAACCCTACCTGCACTGTCCCAAATACAAGTCCTGTCCCTGCGTGTTCACAGAAATCCAAGCCCCCGAGATTACTCAAATCAGCCCCCCTCCCACCCCCTAGGGCAACTACAGAACGATTTCACACGTTTACTGCTATGGTTTTTAAGTCCCTCTTTGTTTTTGGCACTTGGGGGTTTTTGTTACTTTCTCATGAACTTTATTATGCATGTCAAAGAATGTTTGCTGTATTTTTAATTGTTTCATAGTTGGAAACATCTCAGGTTTCCTTGTCCATAGTATTGCTAGGAACAGACGCTTCATTTGCCTTTTACCTTTGTTTATATGATGGGCTAAACATTAGTGAAATCTATCAATCTTTTCCTTTAAGGAATTTGTCGTTAGTGACATGCTTAGAAAGGGTTTTTTTCACACCAAGATTATTTACCCATGCTTATTTTTGTGATTTGTTTCTTTTACATTTAACATTTAGACCACCTAGAATATATTAACTGCAAGACAATCAAAACCTTACATACTAGCAATAAAGCTATCCAAACAGAACAAAATAGAGCTGTAATCCAATGACATGACCTATTACTAATAACTGAACCACAAATTTAACACAACTGCAATTCAATCACATGTTAATGCTCCAGGGAAGCCACCAGTGCTCTTCATCACCTTGACTGCTGCTCAGTCCAACCCAGCGGTCACATTCCATTAAAACTGTATTCAACTGAAATCCTACGTAACCACCCTCTGAAGACCACCCAACACAAGGCAGGCACAATTGTGCCACGAGACTCCTACAGACTGATATCTAGCTTTTCCTTCTGTTTGTATACAGAAGAAGAAAAGAAAAGCAGAATCACAGCAAAATGGACTCACATTTGTGAAAAAATTTGAATAGACCCTGTAGAGAACTATCTAGAGTTCTGGCTATGGAAAGTAATAAGGGAAGAAAATCCTCACACTCCACAGTGTAGGAGACATGCCTACCTGTGGGGGCCACCTGTGCAGCTGGGACCAAGACAGGGCTGGGTCTGCAAGAGGAGAGAGCTTGGACTGAATGGCCCCCTCCCCCCACTCAACCTCAGTGATGCTCCCAGGAGCTCCTTTCAGACGCCAGGGGGCTCTCTGCAGCCTTGCTCTAGGATCTTCTGCAGAAGGGTCGACCCTTTGTTTATCTGGACAGAGCCAGTAGGACCCTGTCCCCCAGAGTCAGGAGACAACAGCTACATGCCCAGCTATGCCATCACTATGTCACCTCTCTGGCCTCAGTTTTCCATCTTCAGAGTGAAGAGCTAGGACTTGATTTGGTGTCAAGAAGAAAAAAATGAGAATTAGAACCCAGACATTCTGACTTCCAGGGACAGTCTCCTTAATAACAACAACAAAGATAATAACCACAGCTATCATTTATTTTGAGTGCTTATTGCTTATCAAACTCTGAGCCAAGCACATTATACACATTATCTTATTCAATCCTCATTAGCTTCCTATGAAGTTGATATTGTCATACTAATTTTACATTTATTAAATTCAACAAATACTGTACCAATTACTGAAACTAAGTAATTTGCTTGAGGTCACATAGTTAGTAAGAGCTGAGTCAGAATTCAAATCTGGCTCGGCCTGATTTACTCACTCCATCCATCCATCCATCCATCTATCTCTCTATCCTTCCCTTCCTCCTTCTCTCCATCCATCCATCCATCCATCTATCTCTCTATCCTTCCCTTCCTCCTTCTCTCCATCCATCCATCCATCCATCT